>JAVYIG010009080.1:0-82167 GCA_035222895.1 Strongylocentrotus droebachiensis | reverse complement strand
TCTATACAACGTCTCACGACGTGTCAGATCACTTTTCTCTAACTTCTAACGAATCCCCTCCCGCGCAAAGCGCGGAAGCTTTGCCGTTTCATTAAATTATTAAAGAAAGAAGACGATTCGTTGTACCGGTCTCTACTCTTAATCTTGTCTGAATTCAAGAAGGCCTCTTTTTTTCCAGGAAGTGCCGGTGGACATTAATGCGCCAAATGTGGTTCTCAAATTGCAAAAGATCCCTACTCTTGGAAGGGGTAGGAGAAAGCAATTTACGTCATATTATATTACTCCAGGAAGCAGGGGCGTCGCCAAAGGGGGGGGGGTGAGGGGGTGCGACACTCCCCCCACCTGTCAGGATATTGTCGGTAAAATTGCGCTGCCGTCGGAAAAAAGAGAAAAGGGGGAGGGAAAAAAAGAGAGGGGAAAACAAGAGAGGGAAAAAAGAGAGGGAAAGGGGAAAGAAAAGAAGAAAAAAAAGGAAAAGAAAAGAAAGAAAGGAAAAGAAAGGAAAGAAAGGAGAAGAAAGAAAGAGAAAAAAGAAAGACAGAGGGAGGAGAGGAAAGAAAAGAAAAAAGAAGAAAAAAGAGTGAAAGGGAAACAAACGAAACGGGGCAAGCGCGTAGCCAGGATTTCATTTTAGGGGGGGGGCGGTAGTGAGCACGCGAAGCGTGCGAATCACTTACAGAGCGCGCGTAGCGCGCTCCCTAGGGGGGAGGGTGCAGGGAGGGGGGAGTTTCCCCCCTCCTTTGCGAAGCGCGAAAGCTTTGAGGTTTCATCAAATTATAAGAGAAAGAAGACGATTCGTTGTACCATTCTCGACTCTTAATCCTTATCTAAATTCAGTATCTGTTGACGTTTCATTAGAGAAAGAAAACGATTCGTTGTACCGCCCTCGATTCTTAATCTTTGTTTGAATCAAGTTCCCCTGCCTCCGCGCGTAGCGCGGAAGCTCTGAAGTTTTATTAGATTATTAAAGAAAGAAGACGATTCGTTCTACCATTCTCGACTCTTAACCCTTATCTAAATTCAGTTCATTTTGACGTTTCATTAGAGAAAGAAGACGATTCGTTGTACCGTCCTCGACTCTTGATCCCTTTTTTTGTATCAAGTTCCCCTTCCTACGCGGAAGCTGTAGCGTGGAAGCTCTGAAGTTTTATTAGATTATTAAAGAAAGAAGAAGATTCCTTGTACAATTCTCGATCGACTCTTAATCCTTGTCTGAATTCAGTTTCCCCCCCCCCCTCCCCCTCCCCTCCAGCCGAAGCTTTGACGTTTCATAAATTATTAGAGAAAGAAGACGATTTGTTGTACCGTTGTCGACTTTTAATCCTTATCTGAATTCAGTTCCCCCACTCCCCTCCCGCGCGAAGCGCGGAAGCTTAGACGTTTCATTAAATTATTAGAGAAAGAAGACGATTCGTTGTACCGTTCTCGACTCTTAATCCTTTTTCTTCCTACGTCCTTTTCCTTTCTTCTTTTTTTCTCTTTTTTTTTTTTTGGCCGGCGTTTTTTTTTTTTTTTTGGGGGGGGGGGGGGGGCGACCGCCCCCACCGCCCCCCTGGCTACGCGCCTGAAACGGGGGATGAAAGAGAGGAGAGAGAAGAGAGGTAAGCGTCTGAGAGAGGAGGAGTGGGAGTAAAAGAGAGAAGGGAGTTGTTGGGTGGAGTCGTCTCGTCGAGGGAGCAAGAGAGACACGGGTAAATATGTTGCTGTGTTGGGTCAGCTGTGTCGGTATTCTTGATCGATCCTCGTGTACTATATCAATGCAGAAGTTTGAAGTCGGTGAGATGTATATTGTCGGTCGGCCGACAAGTTTTTTTCCCTACGAACTGTGTCTTCTTATCCGCTGTGACGACTTCGAGAGTGACTACAACTACAATACTTGTTTTTTCTCGAAGTTTCACTTTTCTATAATATCAGCTAAAGAAATCAGAGGTTTAACATTTTCGGGAAAACTAAATTCAAACAAGGATTAAGAGTCAACAACGGTACGACGAATCGTCTTCCTTTCTATATATTGTGATGAAACGCCAAAAATTCCGTGCTTCGCGCGGAAGGGAAACTTCATTTAGTCGAGTCGAGAACGGTACAACGAATCGTCTTCTTTCTCTAATAATTTAACGAAACGTCAAAGCTTCCGCGCTTCGCGCGAGAGGGGGAAACTGAGTTCAGACAAAATTAATAGGGCTTATTTAGAGTCGAAAACGGTACGACGAATCGTCTTCTTTCTCTAATAATTTTAATGAAACGTCAAAACCTCCGCGCTTCGCGCGGGAGGGGGAAGCTTCATTCAGATAAGGATTAAGAGTCGAGAACAGTACACCGAATCGTCTGCTTTTTCTCATAATTTAATGAAACGTCAAAGAGGGGGTGGGGGGGGTGGGAGGGGGTGGGGGAACTTCATTCAGCCAAGGATTACTAGTCGAAAACGGTACAATTAATCGTCTTCTTTTTCTTATAATTGAAGGAAACGTCTAAGCTTCCGCGCTTCGCGCAGGAGACCCATCACCCACACCCCCTAATGAGCGCGCTATTAAGTGATTCTCTTGCTCACTACCGCCCCTACCTAAAATAAGATCCTAGCTCCGCGCCTGCATTAAAATATATAGCTATGATGCTGACTAAATTGAAGAAATAATACGTATATTTATGTCTTCGAGGAAAATGACCATTTCGCGCATATGCAAGTACTATAGATAGTCCATATGAAATTTTGTTTTAGCTTCGGCCCCGGGTTTATAGGGTTATTTGTAGATATTGAACATTTAATTTTGTCGGTAATTGGTGGCTAGTTTTGTCGGTAATCGGTGGCCTCTACACCCCCCCCCCACTAAAAAAGGTCTAGCGACGCCCCTGCCAGGAAGTGCCTGAAAATGCGTCTAATTTGGTTCTAAAATTGCAAACGCTTCTTACTCTGGGAGGGGGCCAGAACCACCTCCCAGACCCACCCCCTGCTTGGTCACTCCACTCCCTCGCCGTTAAAGCCTCGTTCTGTCGCTTCATCGTTTTACATTTCAACCCTTGCCATTTTGTGCCCCCCCCCCCCCCGGTAAGAAATTCCTGGATCCGCCACTGATGCCCATACCCCTTGACCCCGGCCGGGCTTTGCCACTAGACCCCATTTCGAGAAACGTTCAGCAGGGACTGCATGTTAGAGTGGGGGTGATTCGGATTTTTTTTTTGTCAGCCCCCCCCCCAAACGTTTTTGCTCATTACGCCACTGTAAGTAAGGACATGAATACCCATGAATATGTTAGCAAAGAAAAAATAATACTAAGCTGGAAGAATTGTTGAATATACTTTAATTCTTAGCCTATTTCATGTTTCACTCAATCATTGAGTAAATGATGTAAATATGACATAAAAACCTCGCTTGAGGATAAGAGAAGGAAAAAAACTCCGCAGCCCCTGCAGATATTTGTATCATTATCGGACTAAGTTGCATTTCACAATTAGCTTCAATTTATTGCGAATTAGTGGCTCATACATATATATTTTTTTACAGGAGAAACACTCTCCCTGGTCATTGTAACATTAATCATACTGATGTCAAACAATAGAAACAGGAATGAATACAACAGGTACATCACACCTTGCAGGTATCTCTTTGATGACACCGGACCATTTATTATATCTTGTGAATATAATGAAATGGACTAGTTGTACAATGTATGTAATGTCGATCGATATGGTGGTCTATTCCATTATATAATGGGTAGAATAAAAAGAACACTAAATTAAAAATTCGCTTAAATGATTAATAAAACAAACTAAATTCTTATCATATTTAGAACATAATAACGAAATTATACACATACATATTTCAGTGCATATATTGTCGGTGTAAATTATAATAGCTTTTTAATTAACACAACCCCACCCATTTTGCTATATTGAACTTCCCTTTGACGTAATATGCAATGGTATAATTCATGGCGGACCACGAAGAAGACAAAACCATCCTGCATGTGCATTTGCACAATTTCGTAGAAATTATCATCAAAATTGAACCATCATGACGAAACGAGATGGAGGTCCTATCGACAAAATGACCAAAATGGATGAGATCGAGAATTGTCTAGAAAAATCACTGCCAAGGACAGAAAATGGCAATGACAACGCCGACAATTCGGACGTGCAAGTACACAGTCCGGGCAAAAGCACCGGTACGAGACAGTCGAGTAGTGGCAGCTTCAGTGAATTCTCTGCCAGTAGTTTCCGTGACTCTCCCCGATCTGCCCCGAGCTCCTTGCCTGGTTCGCGATGCGGTTCTACCCCTGGGTCGAGACTGGCCTCAAGATCCAACAGCCAGGAATCCATTATCGACTTGTTCGATTCGATGACCTTACAGTTTGGACAAACAATGTAAGTTTGGATATTTATGTACTTCTTTTTTAAAGACAAAAGTGGGTAACACTAACAACAGTAGGGGGCGCTAATGTAATGACACTTTCGTATCCAGATTTCGTCTTCTTCTTCAGCCAGGTTCTTGGAGTTGGATCGGATAATGTGCCTCCTTCAATACTGAAGATTCTTGCAGATGTATACTTTGACCCGTAACTAACTACATGTATTACTAACTCGGGCGTGGAGATACCTAGACCGAAAACTTCAGTCTCTCTAATCGTCAGTTGTTCCACTGAGACTACGTCTGGCTCCACTAGACCTCCGATTATTGGGGAATGACAACAAATGTCAGTTTTATCAGACCAAATCAGATGGTTATTTCTGTCTAGGAGATACCCTACTAAAACATAGGCCTAGGGCTAGGCCTACCCCAAAATCAACTAGATCTAGATCTAGTCTAAGTCTTCATCAATTGTTTAAATAATCATGATTTAAAAGTCGTTATGCTTGCCCCTTTCATTTTTCTTATCTTTTTTTGTAGAATTTTCACTGCAAACCGCTGCACAATTATAATACAATTGCATACCGTACCGACGAAGGGGTGCGGGCGTGCGTGAAGTTAGCGGCCGTAATGAATGATCATCATCGTCATATTCATAATCCTTAGATGAATTTAATGATGATCTGAGATTGCAGTCAGTAACTTTCATAGTCATACACAGATTATCAGAAGGTAACCCTGTGCTACAACAACATTACAGGCCATGACAAATATATGTCGTACTCTTGGTTGTACTGTTGAGGTGCAGTGCAGATGTTTGTAACTTTGTACAATTTCTGACTGCGTGCAAGTAAATACTAAACTAAACCAATTTCACTGGTTCTTTATCTAGAGTCTAGACTTGACAGTTTGATTCAGAAAAACTGATGATTGGATAGAAAATGGATCTTAATTTCATATCTAGATCTATGGTCACTTGGTACTTGGTTCGGTAATCTTTTTTGGCAGCCCACTCAGGAAGCTATTATGGGATGGTAGGTGAGGCAAGTAACTGCAAGGAGTGCCATGAACAGTAGGGACGCTGGTTCGAGAATGAGGATCGCTCGCCTATACAAAGATATCCTTGTAAACGCGTCCTAAAAAATAGGGATCGTCCACGTTTTTTTTTCTTTGGCGCTCTGCAAGTGTAGGGTTCTCGATCTGCGCGCTGGCAATGCAAAAAACAGATTCTGGGTAATAATAGTTAACCCTGTAACCAATCATTGGATTGGGGGCCGATCAGGTGAGATCGGATAATAATTTCTGATCGCTGATCAATAAAAATGGTCCAAAAAAAATTGGAAGAATTTTTTTATTTTTTGTTTTACTGCCAAAATTTTGGCTATCAAATGCTTAAAAAACATGCATAGCTGGGATTTTTTGTCATTTGGAGTTGTTGTAGACCATGTTCAATGACATTTAGTGCCTTTTCATGACTTTGAAATTAATAATATTGGTCTAAGAGAAGAGGCAAAACATGCGAGCCACCATCTTGGATTATAATGAAGGCATGCATTTGTCCATTGTCATTAAAATCCAAGATGGCGGCTCGCATGTTTTGCCTCGTTATCGCAATATCTCAAGAACTACTAGAGATAGGAGGCTTAACATTAGTGATAACATCAGGGGTCTTGTTAATTATTTTTGAAGGAGGTAATTTGAATTTTATAGGAGGTACCATCACTGCGAGGGAGCGAAGCGACCGAGGGGGGGAGGGTGTGGGAGGGGGGTGTCCCCCCTCCCACGGTAGGGACCTTTTGGGATTTTCCACTTGAAATCGTGCAATCTGGTGCATACCTACATGTAAGAAGACAATTTGTAGTTATCTTTCCTACCTTGTATTACACATATATTGTAATAAACACACATATTGTTCATGTTTAATATTACATGAACAATCATAACTCATAAGAAAAGTTATTAAGTTGATAATTATTTATCACTTTGTACCATTACTTTGTAATTTTTAATTAAACTGAGATGATGCACCATACTCAATCTTTCTACATCATGATTTGTTGAATACATGTACAGTATTTAAATAATGGGCAGCCGAGGCTAGATTTTGATTTTTTTTTTACTTGTGACTTTTATTTGGCTCCCCATATGAATTCTCATTTAATTATTTTTTTTTTACATGAAATTATTGAATACATTTAAGAATTTACTTCAGTTCCTGTTCATTTTATAATGTTATATCACTGTTTTTCCTGACAAAGTGAAGACACTGTATATTTGTTTATTCAACTTTTTTAAGGAAATAAATGAAAATAAAATAAATGAATTAACCGATTGGCTTCCGATTGCGATCGGAAGTTAGTTTTGAATATTCGCGGAGCGCGAGCCTGCATATATCATGCGAGCTAGCTGCGGGGATCCGCCGGGGACGGCCGTGGCCGGCCTAAACTCAGCCGAGTTCAAAACTCTGTTGCCGATTTGCGCATGTCAGAATCTAAAGTACGTTGTCTCTAGACATTGCACGCACGTGTATAGGCCCCGGTTTCCGTGATCTTCAAATATCAAATCGGCAACGGATAGTTTGGTTACAGCGAGCTAGCTTCAGTTTTGTTATGATCAGTGTGTATATATTTTGTGCAGTGCATGCATCGTCTTCTCGCGTGCACATCGGGATCGCAATGGGGTAGGGACGGGCGGGCTTGGCCGCCGCGCAGTGGGGGGAGAACTGCGATGTAACGTTAGATAGATAGGTCTAGGTAAGTACGGACGACGTCGCGTTCGTGATCGTAAGGGATTTCGTCGACTGCGGCCGTGTATGTGCGGTACTGATTATATCTTGGACGAAATTAAGGACATTTTGGATTAGCATTGATTTAGATCTACTTTCTGTGATTTTTGCAAGGTTTATTATAGGAATTATAGCCGGTAAGAAACGAGTGAATAGGCGGCAAGTTTTACCGGTTACCGGCTTTAAACGACAGCCCTGTAACATGAACATGTATCATCATAGGAAGACTATCTGAGTAGATTTTTGAGTGACTAGGTCAAAGGTCACAGAGGTCAACAGAGGTCAACTTGTGAAATTTCAGCTCTCAGCCTTGTTACTGCGAAATCTCTAGAACCACTAGAGACATGAGGCTCAAACTTGATGATAATTTGTGAAAACATAGGAAGACAATCTGATCAGATTTTAGGTTAATAGGTCAAAGGTCACAGCTCAATTTATGAAATTCTTGGTACATGTACATGTATACTGTATAGCCTTGTTATCATGATATCTCAAAAACCACTAGAGATATGAGGCTCAAACTTGGTGATAGTACATTATGTAACATCATAGGAAGATGATCTGACCAGATTTTGGGTTCAAAGATCAATGGCCACAGAGTTCAATTTTCGAAAATACAGGTTTTAGTATTGCTATCCACAAGAACCACAAGGTATAGGCTTTTCGTTTTTATTGTGATATGTCGCAAATAATTCGATCCATTTCCCAGACTGAATTTACGGCAGAGGCATATACATGTAGGAGACGCAGTCGCATTTGTCTTGTTTTAAATATGATTTGTTTAACAAATTGGCTCAACTGTGCTTTTTATTGATCAATCTGCTTCATTAATTGTGTATTTGACTAATGAGTTGTATGTTTATTGCTTCACATACTGGGGAAGACGATCAGACATGGTTTCTTCAGGCTTCCATACAGAATGTACAGCAGTGTCTAGTAATTCCTTATTATACTCAACTATTGTTTAGGTTTCATGAACTCCCCTGATATAATGAGATCTATATATAGACACAATCATAATCTGTTACTTATTGTTTATTGGTTACAAAACCATAATTTCTATCGGACTTTCCAGTTCTTGACCCATTGTAGTTGTATGGGAACAGAAAGTACCTTTGCCATATATACACCCACTGCCGGCGTTGTCCTCTTTGGCCAAATACTGTAGTTGCGGTAGCGAGAATTGATAGACAAACACACATCTAAATCATATTATTTTGCATGATACATGTACATGTATACATGTGTACATTGTACATGTACATGTAGACGATATGCTAAATGTACAGAACCAATGGGAGAGCCATCATAACCTCTATTAAGGCTGCGAAGAGTACTTGAATACTCGAGTACGATTTCTCGTACCGTATTTGCCGGCGATAAGGCCGCACCCCAACTTTGACATTTCAAAGAGGGAAAAAAAAGGAAAAAAACGGACAAAGCAAAATAATCATAATTTTCTCGTAAAACACTATTTTTTTTTTACAAACTGATACCAAATTCATCAATATTCCTATAATTTACCAGAAGTTTAGCTAAAAAAGTGATCGCAGCCAGATTTGATGTAGGCCTGAGTCATCACGGGTTTTGCCGAACCCGGGTTTGACTTGAAAATTTCGGGCGGGGACCGGGTACCCGAAATTTTCACCACTGCACTGACACTAAAAATCGTGTGCATGCAGCGGCGGGAGTTGCTGTTCTAATAATGCGATGGAAAGGACAGTTACTGCTTTCAAAACAATAAAATAATCAATTGAATTAAATTAAGATGCTTAAAAAAATAAATGAATATCGTTTCAGTTGACGGTAGGTGTTTTTATCGCTCTAAAATTGAGGCTGCAAGAAAGTAATCACGCTTCGTGGTACCGATCGAGTGCGTTCAGAAACGGAAGTGGAAATAGATCTATGACCCACTGAAGACAGAGCAAGAAAGTGCCACACAGAAGACTAAAATATTGATCAGACTTTTGCAATTAAATCGTAATACTAAAGGCATTAATTTAATTGTCAAAATATATCCACAATATAATGGTTTACCCTTGATAGTTTGATGAAGGAAAATAAATTAAAGCTCTTGAAATAACATCGAAGTGCCTTTCGTTCGTTCTAAAAATGCGTGTATAACGGCAAGCACAAGTTACGAGTCGAGCTTGCATGATATGCATGTTTACATCCCTGCACCGTCATCCGACCTGATCGGAACAATAAGCATTGAACCAATTAAACAACATCACGTAAGACTTTGAGGGACTCTAATTCAACAAAATTACCGTAAAATAGTTATTTGCTTTGACAAATAATAATATAGATATTCATAATATCTTACAGAAATAATGATATTTCATGAGCTACGTACTCGATATCGAGTTCAGCTAGCCATCATTTTGAAATGAGACGTAGTTGTCATGCATGCAGCGCAGTAGGCTATAGACAGAATACGGCAGCTCGCAGAGAGGGAAAAAAAATCACGTGATAGGCACGTGAATATCACGTGATCTCAGGCCCGCGCTTTTTTCCTCTCTCTGCCTGCATACTGCCCTCTACAGTCTACTGCATGACAACTACGTCTCATTACAAAATGATGGCTAGCTGAACTCGAAATCGAGTACGTAGCTCATGAAACATCATTATTTCTGTAAGATATTATGAATATCTATAGTATTATTTGTCAAAACAAATAACTATTTTACGGTAATTTTGTTGAATTAGAGTCCCTCAAAGTCTTACGTGATGTTTTTTAATTGGTTCAATGCTTATTGTTCCGATCAGGTCGGATGACGGTGCAGGGATGTAAACATGCATATCATGCAAGCTCGACTCGTAACTTGTGCTTGCCGTTATACACGCATTTTTAGAACGAACGAAAGGCACTTCGATGTTATTTCAAGAGCTTTAATTTATTTTCCTTCATCAAACTATCAAGGGTAAACCATTATATTGTGGATATATTTTGACAATTAAATTAATGCCTTTAGTATTACGATTTAATTGCAAAAGTCTGATCAATATTTTAGTCTTCTGTGTGGCACTTTCTTGCTCTGTCTTCAGTGGGACATAGATCTATTTCCACTTCCGTTTCTGAACGCACTCGATCGGTACCACGAATCGTGATTCCTTTCTTGCAGCCTCAATTTTAGAGCGATAAAAACACCTACCGTCAACTGAAACGATATCCATTTATTTCTAAAGCATATTTATTTGATTACATTGAAATATAAGTTTGTGAATTGCATATTTTTAGTTCTATATTTCAAAATATCAGTGTGAAATTTAATTTTGAAAAACCCGAAACCCGAAAACCCAAAACCGGGTTTCAGCTCGACGGTCGGGGCCCGGGCGGGGACCCGTTTCGACTCAGGCCTAATTTGATGTCCGATATATACCCCTACCACAATGTACGGTGTAATGCGAAATTGCATGAAATGGAAACACAAAATGGCCACTCCGGCTGGATGCGTTGCGGCAGCTCCGTTAAACGGTCCCTTCCTTTACTTTTGCAATGCATTGGCACGAAATTAGATCAAGATCTATCGGCGAATGTTATTTTAGGAAGTTTATTTTCGTCTTCATGTCAACAATGCAAGATAAAATTGTCGGTAAGATGTGTGGAAATGTCCTGTACCATTGTGGTATAGTTATTGTACCATTCGTAGTCCCATATGTACAAATTCGTGCTGGTTTTGATTATGTTTTTTTTTTTTTTTACTCTTTCGCCGCAAAGGCAGCACCCCAACTTTTTGATATTTTCTCTTCCAAAAATACTGTGGCCTTTACGTCGGCAAATATGGTACTCGAATACACGGCCGCCATTTTTGTTTCTTCTCCACTTGGCACTGTGCCGGCTGTTTGAAGCTCACCCGTGCCCGAAAAAGCACCGTCAGGGTACCGTGAGTTAGACCCCGTTCTCACTCACTTTGAAAGTGGTCTTAGTTAGACTGCTCCAGAGGAACGGGTCTTGAGGAACGGTTTGCGAGCGTTTACACTCCGAGCAGTTTTTTATGGCTCAAACCGCTCCACGAGTCAAAGTGGTCTTGTTGCTATGGCAGCTCGGGTCAGCAGATCAATTTTTTCGCGCGCGGAATACAAACCGTATGTACCGTACTACATGTTTCGCACCGAAGGTCACTAGCTCACTTCCGTTCAAAGTACGCTTTCCGTTCACATTGCACGTTAGAGCGCTCCAAACCGCTCTTAATAAGACCCGCTCCTCAAGACCACCTCGGAAGGTGGTCTTCTGGAGCGGTCCAGAAGTCCACTTCCTGGACCACTTTGACCGTTCTCACTCACCTAAGAACCGCTCCTGAGGAACGGGTCTTAGTTAGAGCGCTCCAGAGCGCTCCAACGAAGTGAGTGAGAACAGGGTCTTAAATGTTTCCCAGCTCAATCATACACAGGGTGTCACTGTCAACTCGCCACTGACCAAACTACATGTGCATGTAGCTGCCAATGTCCAGATTTCTGTTGGAACTTGGAGGATAATTTGTCTGTCATCTTTAGTTTTAAAAACAACATTGTTACTATATTTTGTGGGCATTTCACAAGCACAGATCAGCGCTTTCAATTGCAACTCGCAAAAAAACAGCATCGGTGTTCGTAGCCGGTGCTTCCTACAATGTCGACAAAAAATATATATATATATATATATATATATGTGGTTTTTTTTTAAATGGCCGCCGAGTATTCGAGTAGTCACCTGTAAGCCTGTTAGTGTACTCGAGTACCTCATTACTCGGTTATGCACAGCCCTGACCTTTATGCACGCACCACTGACTGCGAATAGAGACTCCGTGCGCTGTGATTTGAGCCAAACCTAAATTAACCTGACAATAGTTTGTCATTGAATTAAACACATTAACAGTGCAACATGGCTGCTTACAAATTTAACTCTGACTCAGGCACCTAACAAAGCCCTCTAGAGGTCAGTTGAATACTGTTCCCAGGTCTGCAATAGAAATTTTAAGTCTGAATTTTCCTTTGAAAGCACACAATGGGATACTTTCGCATATCAGGTGGGTGGCCAAATACTGTATTTGCGGTAGCGAGAATTGATAGACAAACACACATCAAAATCATATTAGTTTGCAAAGGTGACCGTAATAGGACTTGTAATAAGTCCCAATTCTTTTTTTCTGTGTGAGAGAATGAAGGATGCTCATTAACATTCGGGCATGGTGTTACTAGTAGTTGAATTCTAGATTGATATTCCGAAAAAATGACGATAAAAATATCTCGGTAAGTGTATTAAAGAGAAATAATGGCAATTTTGAATAGGAACAGATTTCTATTGTTTATACACTGTATATCATAAATAAGGAAAGCGAAATATTCATAATGTTTCCAATTTTTTTTTAAATTTAAATTTCAGAAATGAAGGTAGCGGTCAAGGTATTCAACTGTTCTCCCCGAAGCCCCGCCCCTTGCGTCATCCAAAATGGAGTTGGCAGGAGAGAGTAAGAGTCAACCATGCCATCTGGAGAAGCTGGCATATGCAATGTAAGTATCAAACAAATCTGTGTTTTGGGTTTGAAACTTTAAAAAAAAATAGGCATAATGGTCTGATGCCATTTTGCTAATACTTTGGCAGAGCTGCCAACAAGTACGATTTTATCGTATGTTGTACGATTTTTAGAAGTAAATACGACAGTACGATCTTTTTTCCTCAAAAAAATATGATTTTCCATTTTTTTATTAAAAACTAAAAATTAATGTGCTTGTGTATTAAGTGTGTGTGTGTGGCAAATTGCCCGTTCTCTCCTGTAAAGTATACTACACTGTTCAAGCATCTCACATCGGCAATTTGGGGATGTTCATTGGTTCATCATACACACCAGTCATGAAGAAATCATGCATATTCAACCAATGCTCCATTTACATGCCGCTCATTGGTTCATTCAATGATCGTTCATGATGAACTCTTGAATATTCAACAAAATGTTTGTAAAATGTACTCATGCATAATTCTTCAGAATATCAATGAACAGAGTCTAACAAAAAAAAAGTAATAATCGATCAAAAATAGGTTTTTATTTTGAAAAATACAATTTTTTTTGGAAAAGAAGAGGATTTCTGTTCAGTTGGTGTGGCAGCCTTGGGCACTTTTACAACATTGGTTAGTCATTTCATTTTGCCATGATATGGATATCGTACAGATTACAGAGTTCAATGTGGCTACATGTATATTAATTGTCAGATACATGTTCTGCGCAGGCACCTGTATCTAGGCTATACAGAAAAGCTTGTTCAGATGACACTATGAACATAACGGACAAAGAAAGCGGACAAAATATACAGTTCCTCATTCTATCCTCATGCTATGGTAGACAAAGAAACATCCCTTCACTGCTATTATGTAAAAATGTGTAGAACAGGTGAATATGCATGTGACACCTCTTCTACATATTTTTACATAATAGCAGTGAAGGAATGAAGGGATGTTCCTTTGTCTACCACAGAAATTGTTGATGGTAGAATGAGGGACTGTATATTTTGTCCGCTTTCTTTGTCCGCCATGTTCATAGTGTGAAGGGGTAAACTGTGGCAGGTTTTTTTACTCACTTGTAAATTGAATGGTAACTGTGCATATTTATTGAGCTCTCTGTAATAGGATACAAAATTTATATGAAGGGTTCTACACTCTAAAACGTCTCTAGGCCTGTCTTCATCAGACCGAAGTTGCAAAATAACTCGCTATTTTCAGACAGGATATTTTCCCGAAGCTCGAAATTGTGTCTCCACCAGACCAATACGTTCATCACAAACTAGCTTGGACAGGCGCAAATTAGCCCGCTTTTTCCCAAATAGTGGGCTATTTTGGAAACAAGACCAAGATTTCTTGAGATATTTTACTGACCTAATAGCCAGCTTATACATGTGTAGCAACTGCGGGCTGATGAAAACGCAAATTCATCTGGCTAATTTAAATAGCGGGTTATTTTCCAATGCGGCCTGATGAAGACAGGGCTTTTGTGAGAGAAAAAATGCTGAAGCTTACCACTTTGTATCTCAACAAGGCCAATGAGCAGTTACATTTGTAGTAATACCTACAGTACACCTACATATCGTCCCTGTTTTCACGAAGTGACGGTAGAGCGCGCAACTAAAAGAAAGTTAGTTTTGAATAAATCGCTTTCAAAGGTTCGAGCCATAATTTCAACCTCTTTAATTTATCAAAGGCAAATAAATTTTATATCCTGGGATTGAAAATATCTCAATGTTTAGTTCTATCTTTAAATATTTCCATAATTTCTTATATTTTTTGAGGAAATGAGCTGTAAACATTATCGTCACTTCGTGAAAACACGAAATTCAAGGACGCGCTGTGATTTTGTTTTCACGAAGTGACGGTACGTAGCCGCGCGCGTAAAACATATGGGATTTTTCTCTCGTGGATGGAATTCTCGAAATGGACACTAAATACGGCAAAACGTTTTGTTTAATTGATGTACAGATAAAATAATTCGAACTGTGAGAAAGAGTACATTTTCCTCTTTCTGTAGCTGCTTTTTCATTTCTCTGTGTGGACTGTTAACACATCCGTCATTTCGTGAAAACACAAATTGCATAGAACGCTTTGATTTTGTTTTCACGAAGTGACGGTACGTAGCCGCGCGCGTAAAACGTATTGGACTTTTCCCTTGTGGATGGAATTTTCGAAATGGACACTAAAAACGGCATCATGTTTTGTTTAATTATTGATGTACAGATAAAATAATCCGAACTGAGAGATATACATTTTCCTTGTTTGGTAGCTGTTTTTTTTATTGATAAGAATAAACTGAATGTCTCTGTATGAACTTTTAACTTAACCGTCATTTCGTGAAAACACAAATCACATAGAACGCTTGTATTTTGTTTTCACGAAGTGACGGCTCGTAGCCGAGCGCGTATAAAACATATGGGATTTTTATTGTGTGAAGCAATTTCATGAGATAGACACTGAAATACGGTAAAATTACTTGTTTAATAGATGTATGGATAAAATAAGAGCACCTTTTCTTCTTGTATAATTATGATGTTAGATGTATGATGTCAGTTTTTGTTCACGAAGCTACGGCTCACAATAAATTAACTATCAATAGCACAGATGGATATTGGCACAAAGTGCTTTGAAAATGATTAATAAGCTATTCTCTTTAATCTTAAGCTAAAATGGATATGTATTTAATATTCTTTGAGGTTTAATTATCAGGTATATTGTATGTACATGTAGTAGGAACTAAAGATTGCACTAAAGTTACTATATACTTTCCACTTAAGAACACGTTCAAGTAGTCTCCCTCTCTCTCTCTTTACCCCCTCCAACTCCTCTTAATATCACACAAATTCTGCCATTTCTTGTTGAAATTCATGCGGGTGATATTAGGGCTTTTGCTACTCTATTACTATGAGGAATTTCTAAAATTTTAGAGAGGGGCCTAGCTAAATATATTTTTTCACATAGGAAATAAAGCAAATATGTTAAGAAATATTTTTGAATGAAGGAAAAAGATTCAGTATTGATCAATGACCATAATCTGTAGTTAACTACTCAACTCTGCAATATAAACACAGAAAATGAATTTCGACTAGATTTCGACTGAGCAGTTTTAATTCAAACATTTGGAACCAGAACAGCAAGTGGCAAATGGAGAATAAATTAAAAATATTAAATAATTCATACCAAACATATCATCATCAATTATCATCAATACTATATTGCATTTTGAAATGTACATTTAGGGATTTGTGGAAAAGACTCATCAGGTATACAGCCACGGAATACAAAGGTTATTTAGCACATTATACAGTACTAAATATGCTAAAATGTCTTTAACTTATTCTTCATACATGTCCTGGTTATCATGTTTATTCAGCAATCATAGCAAATAAATGCCACATGTGACATACAAAATGCTTGACATACATGTACTACATGAATGATGAAGTCAACAAAGAAATAAATCTATATTCAAAATACCATTCCAAAACAAAATGAATAAATTTTTTTACATCATTAGCATGCTGAAATATACTGGTTGCTAAATAATCTCTTTTTTTTTAAAGGGTCATCTGCACAGATTTTTTTACCTGAAGACAAAAGAGGTATTCAAAACAGTACTGTGTGGTATAGTCTCTTTCTTGCACGCCATGGTTATCCTGTTCTGGCTGAAAGGTTTACATGTTGATCGTAACAAAACGAGGCAGTTCGTGAAAAAAAAGATGGCACAGTTTTTTCAATGGGAAATATGACTAATATAATCATCATCATTACTTTTTTGTTCATTACTGTTTTTCATTAATATCTTGTGAGTAGAGTTTCAGAAGCAAGTCAGTTTACACAATCTCTTTCTAGGGTATTTCAATAAAATTTAGTAAACAGTCTCAAACGCTACAAACAGAGATGCCAACTAGTACGGATTTCCCGTAATTTCTACGGGAAATCGGCCGATTACGGGCGGTACGATTTTCATACCATAAATTCCGGATTTTGCAGATTTTGCCGATTTTCAAAATTAGCACTTTAAGGTTTAGCACGTACTTTTGACTATTGCAGCGCAGCCATCCTTGAATCCATGCATAGAAATCCCACAGGGCTTCCGATTGGACAATTTGTTATCTAGCACACCCCTTTCAGTGCATACATGTGCATACAACATGTGCTTAGCGAGCGGGGGCCGGGTGAAATACCTCTCTTGGCCGCGCCGCTACCGCCCGCCCAGCGCCAGGCCTCGCTACGCTAGCGCCGTGTACACTGTCGGATTTCTCACAGGCTGTCACAGCGTTCGTCGATTTTCGTCGACAATCTGAACTCATGTTGGTTGGATTTAGATATCAATCATCATGTCTTCCACAACTAAGAAGCGTGGCAAGAAGTTACAGACTTTTAAAGAAGAATACAGTAAGAAATGGAAATGCATCGTGTAACACCAACTAATGAACAGGTAGACTATGTTACTTTTATTTAACTTGTTGTGCTATCGCGCTTGCCTGCGGGAGCTGCGCTTGCCAGCGTGCAGAAAAATTTGCGTCGCGCAGAAAATTACGGATTTTGTCTCCAAATTACGGATTTTTAGCCTTATGATTACGGATTTGTGCTCTGAAAGGTTGGCATCCCTGTACAAAGTTTACCCATGCTAAAAGGTTGTCTTCACCCAGGCAAACACGTAATCTCTGACTAAACAATTATCAGCTGAACAATGCATGATAAACATGGAAATATCAATTTGACTAAACAATTTCATTTCTCATCAAATAGATAAAATTCAAAACAGCAACATTATATTGTATGATTATAAGATAGTTTGAAGTACCAAATACAATTATGATGAGAATGACTATAGAAGTAAAAAATAAAAACATTAAATGTGAACTAGTAACATTGTGTTTTGAAAGAAAAATCAATTGTGGAAATGTAACTTATATTCATGTTCTAATGAAGGCATCAACCCCTGTGAATACAAAAATTTAAAGAAAATAGATAAACAAATTCTTCAATACAAAGATACGATATGAGGATTCATGGAATCGAAAACTCTAATATGCATTACTGATTGAGGTAGGTATACCTGATAAATAGCTGTTCTGAGCTATACATTTGAATAATAAAGATTTATGTGTGCAGGAGTTCATTGCAATACTGTAACAGAAAACCGACACCTGTACAACTATTCAGTTCATTGTTTCAGAAATCATGGACAATGTTACCAGTTTGCTTTAAATCAATTCATTGATTTTTATAATCAATCCATTTCATTGCGATTACAACACACAATTACAATTATGAGTGGAGTTTGCTTTGTTTATGATATTTAAAATGTTTAAAATAAAACAGTATAAAAGAGAGATTGAGGTATTGAAACATTGAAGCATTGTCAAAACGATCATGTAATTGATTCTAGTTTCTCAAGCATGCTCTTCAACAACAGTTCTTCAAATTTCTTCACATGTATGTCATCCAAGCAATAGTGGTTGAAGCAGCGAAGATCCTTTATCTAGACTGCGTGAAAGCAAAAGGAAATAAGAGAAAGAACAATCAATAGAAAACCATTATCAGAATTTCAATTATGAAAGAGAAACTTTACAGTGCATTATGATTGGGCGAAATTATTTTGTGTAGTTTTGGTACCAACTTTTAGAGAGGCTCTTAATGAATTAAATACTTAATTTGGTATCACCTTAGTATTGGCAATTTTTGTTAAGGATTAAAAAAAAAATTAGATGCTGACCTCGATAGGACCACTCATTCCCTTAACTAAGGGACCTAAGCATTAAAAGCAATTAAGAATATCTAAAATTTTAACTATTGGGAAACAATCAAGAAGGAGAGAAGATACCTTTTGACTCGCTCAGAAGCATAGACAATGGGTCATCATCAGAATCGCAATCGGAGCCGTCAGGAGACTTTAAGGGTCACCATGCCAAGTCACACATGCAGCTCTGACTGTACGTGTTCGGTGAATTGCTTCAACGGTTCCATACCGCTCCCACTCTTAGGTCACTATGCCAAGTCACATTCTGCAGCTCTGTGTTCAGTGAATTATCAAGGACCCATCTTACCAGCATGTCGGTCCCCGTATCCAATCTAATTTTGTAGAACGAAAGAAATAATTTCAAGTTATTTTCTTTCATTTATTTGCAAGCAGAGGTAAGGAAATGAATCCAATATTATCTTTCGTACATCAAATTAATTACTAGGCATAACTGACCCCAAACAGAAGTTTTCAATTGCCCCTATTACCCCAAAATAGAATTTTCCAATTGTCCCTACCAAACACAACCACCCCAATGCACATACGCAGTGAGTGTGCTTAGTACTTTGCTGCTAAAGTGTGATTTTCTTGAACAGATCATGAAACTATTCTCACCTGGATTTTTTTCTGGCCTGTGGCATTCTTGAAAAGTAGATGTACTTTCCCAGTGTTTCCTTCATACAAGTGAAAATTGTATCTACTGCATCTGAAACTAAGTGAAAGCAAAAACATCATCATAATTTCATTACCACTGAAGTGTAGGTAGTGAGACATGTACACTATCTGGTATGGTATGGTGCTTGCTTGGAAAATTCTTTAAAATATGAAGTGGAGTTGGGCAACATTTGCTGGTATCAAGAACAATTGTTTGAACAAATTTTTGTATAGCGTGAGGGACCAAGGGTACTAAAGTGCTGCCTTTGAATCTAACAGACACAGAGTACAGATAATGAGAGAAACTAAGCTAAACATGTGTACATTGTTCCCCAAAAGGTAGACCAGGGAGGTGTTTTTAACTCACATACCCTGGGTAGACTACTCATGATCACTTCAGTCTCAAAACAAAAGTATTCCTTTTTCGGATGGTGCCATTTATTCATTTTCAGGGCAGGACCATATCTAATTTTCAATTTTTAATTAAATGTTCATTCATGTCCTTCTTTGCATGAAAGGCAAATCATTGAATTCCCTTACAGTTAACCAGGAGGGGCTACATCCCAGGTCATCTCAGCTCAGCATGATGATAATTTTCGAAACTCCCTTTGCCCTTGGCCATGTTGATGTTGGCCATGTTGATGTTGGCCTTGGGCTTGGAGCCCTGAAGTTTCTTAAACCCCAGGCACGCCTTACAAGAAAGGTCTCAGTCTGGTCTAGATCCTGACCTACTCATCTCTAGATTCTAGATTGATGAGTAGTGGCTGACATAAACTGATAATTGTAAAATGATGATCTAGAGTAACTAGACTTCTAGACTCTAAATCAAATTTATAATTAGCTAAATAGTAAATTACTGAAAAAATAAAAGTAAAACTCTTCTCTAGATTCTACTTTCCAACTTTCTGTAAAACTTTGTTCAAATTTATAACTTAAGCAGATATAAAAAGAACCTTAGAGATCTCCGGAGAGATCTATAGCATTAATATTTGGTGTGGAGCTAAATAAGAAAGACTCTCCACCTAATTTATTTAGTCTAGATGTATCACATGATACTTCACTCCCTTATTCACTTACATGAAAACAAGTATATGGGGCGATATGTGGAACAGCGGTGTATTTTTCACACATTTCTGTGCTCATGGACATATTTTTATGGCTTACAAAGAATCAGAATGAATCAAAAGAGTGTACCATATTAATTTACCTAAAAAAAATATTTAAAAACTCACCTTTTCATGGTCTGTGACTGTTCCAAACTGCGAAATTTTCACTACCGTCACTTCGTGAAAATATTAAAAGCAGGAAAAGAGCAAACGATGTTTTCACGAATTGACGGCTGTTAAGCGCGTACTTGGCCGTCACTTCGTGAAAACAGAAAATCCTTTTGCTAGGTATTTTCTTGTTTACGTCATCGTCATAGTGACATAATTAGACATTATTATGATCTGAAATTTTGTGAGGTTCAAGGTATTAGTGAATGATGTCCAAAAATGCAAAAAAATCAAAAGTGAAAATATGTGCGATTTTCCTCACTACCGTCACTTCGTGAAAACAGGGACGATATGTTTAGTGTCTAGGCTGTTTGAATGTTATGCCCTGGCAAAAGCCACTGTAACTAACTGGAGAGAACCCAACATGTCTTCCCTGATTTAGCATCATCTATCGGGCTCATGAAACTGTCAGATGTACTCAATTGAATTTGTGGCGACTAGGTAGCAACGTTAAAATTACAAAGAGGCTTCGGCTTGCATCAGAAAGGATACATGTACAGTACATGGGATTACTAGTGAGCAATTTACGTCTGGGAAGGTCAAAAAGAGCTGATATTAAACATAATTTTTGGGTCACTGTCAAAGAAACGTAGTGGGCTCTCATGTGAGGCTTGTCCATCTGGTGTATTTCGACCAAGTCTGACCACCATCTCCTTTTAAGGAGGCATATACATGTATATATACATGTAGCTAGCTATAGCTAATATAGCTTGTCAGTGATCTTGTGCTTGCACTATGCCCTTTAACGTCACAGTACAGTTTGGGCTTCAGTTTTAACTGTGTCCCCGAAATCAGCCAATATTTTGTATAATAATTAATTGTGGATTTTTAACCGTATTGGTGAAGCTGTTAAACAGAATCCAATCTAAATGATGACTGCACAAGCAATAAGCTAAAAATAACACTCCAAAATTTCTTTATAAAGCCCCATTGCAAAACTATTTCTGCCCTTTAAAGTCAAAGAAGGGTGGTGAGGCGATGAGGCAGTGATGATGAACAAAAGGTAAATTAAAAACAACGCATTCAAAACCATCGCCCCTAATTTTTTTTAGAATGTGCTCACTGATCCATGTGTATAACTAAGAATAGAGAATGCAATGCATCCACCCCCTTTTGTGCCTTTTCTCAGAATCGCCCTCCATTGGAGAAAAATGTCATTGAAAATATGAAAATAACTAATGGACAATGGAAAAGAAGTTTTTATTTATAGGTTTTATTCATGATTATAATTTTCAATTGGGACTTGTTAGTAATTCCCTCAAATTTTGTTCATCAAGCTTCTATGATTTTTATGTTTTGATGATAAATCTATGAAGGTACTTGTCCCTTCATAGGACAAATATTTTATTGAAAATGTGAAAAAGAGCTTTTGGACAAATACATGTACTTTATTGAAAATATGAAAAAGAGCTTTTGGACAAGTACATGTATATTATTGAAAGTATGAAAAAGAGCTTTTGGACAAAAAAAGGAAATTTTAATGAGGCAGTTATACATGATTGTAATTACCTATACTGACTTTGATTGTAATTTCCTATACTGTCCGACTTTAAAGGGTGGATGGGTCCTAGTGTAGGAGAGTGTATAGCCGTTATCTGTAGCATTCCCTGCAGATATTTACAAAATTCTATACATGTACAATTCACAGGAAATTATGGATAGCGTACCAAATGGGCTCAGACATAAACAAATTTGTTACGAGGAGAATACAGGGTTCTTGTTAATTTTTCTGATAGCAGGCTATTTATGATTTACAGGAGGCTACTAAAATTGCAAAAGAAAAATCTCTGTGCGCGTAGCGCACATCACCATGTGCGCGAAGCGCACATCACGAGCGCGAAGCGCGAAGTCCCTTGCGGCCGGGGTCCAGGGCCCGCCCAAGGGCCCTGGAAGCTTAAGGGTTTTAGATGCTCTCTGGTGCTATCTTAGCCTTATTTTTGAAGAAATGACCACACTGTATGAGCCATAGTTTAATGATAAAGATCATGAATATTTTGGCTGAATAACTTACTTTTCATATGATATACAATATGAAATGAAAATGCTCCATTATTGTTTCTGATAAATCAATCATATTTGTGATGAATCTACAATTTTTAATTACATGATAATGATACAAGGTAGTCCTGGGCAAAAACGGTTAACTGACGTTTACAGGACCTTGTCAGTGAAGAAAATCGTTTGCGATAAAAAATTAAAAAAATTGGAACACACATAAAAAAAATATGACAAAATTGGATTGGTAAATGGTTTGCAGGTATGTGACAGCTGTCACAGGGGTCTGGGGGTGTTACGCCCCCAGCAGGGTCCAGGTGCAGTGCCTCAGTCTGGAGGGGAGTCTCCCCTGAAGGCAAGCCCCTAGCATTTCAAGATCTCCCATTCAGATTCTAGAGACCTTAGAAGGAAAAATCTTGTCAATTCAATCAGAATTATTAAACTTTTCTCGCATATTGAAATGTAATGTGACACATGTTTAATATTCATGTACCTGAGGCTGAAACTTTTTGCAATAATTACATAGTGAATGATCATTCCATTTCTGAATCTGAGGACTGGCTAAGAAGATCCTCATCCAGACCTGGGATGTCAAGGGTGGACTTCACCTCCTGGTCTTCAGCTTCATCTTGCCCACTGGCACCTTCTTCACTTTGCCTGGTGACTGTCGTCAGCTTGTCATCATTCTGAGCTGCAGCACTGTGGGTTTCAACTTCTAGTCCATCAGTCTCTGTCGGCTACGATTTTTTTTTTTTTTTTTTTTTTTTTTTAATTTTTTTTTTTTATGGTGCCGACAGCCGGCTACGATTGCCGTTACAGCCGGAAAAAATAGCCGGTTGCCGGCTATTAACAAGAACCCTGGAATAACACAAGACTACATATTTAACATGCTTCTTTCCAATCTCCTTTGTGCAACCCACAATGTACTTCAGTAAAAATGTCATATGCTAAACCATTTTGCACTGTTTTTAAAATGTACCGTAAATCTTTTGTGTATAAGGCGCATCCCTATTTTGGGAAAAAACAAACGACAAAAAAAAAAAAAAAAAAAAAAAAAAATATCAGTTTTGTTGTTGTTGTTGTTGTTGGTTGTTGTTTTGTTGCCGAAAACCCACGCGGGGAAGGACCTTCATTTAACATCGAGGTGCAGTTGAAGGCGCTGATTTGTGCTTGTGAACTTGTCACAAATAATAGTAACAATGTCGTTTTTAGAAGAATGTGTAAGATCATTAATGTAAAATAAAAACAATAGAGTACCTAATGTTGGACCTTGTGGTACACCATTTGTTATAGAACAAAATTTGAGGAATTATTATTATAAACTACATATTGAGATCTATTAGAAAGATTACTTTCATACCAAGATGACAGACAAATTTTAGTGTTGTTGTAGTTTCCGAGTGGTGAGTTAACACACTGATTACTCAGCAGGGAGACATTGCCAGGCATAGCGCCATAAATCAAAACTTAAAAAAAAAAAAAAAAAAAATTCTGTACCTGTGTATAAGGCGCACCCCCGACTTTCAATTTTTTTCGGCGGCAAAAAAAGTGCGCCTTATACACAGAGATTTACGGTAATGATAATCACACCAGTACAAGTTCTCAATCATTCATGTACATATCCATGGAGTGGAGAAATATATCCTGCACACTATTATGAACAAATGATATTAATTCTAGTACACGAGAGACTTGTAGGCCTACAATTTTATTGAATGCTAAAAAAAAACACAGTCGTATGTTTGTAGTATGATTGAGTCTCTGTGTGTCATGTGAGTACATTGGCAGTACAGTGACATTCTCTTTTGTTAAAATTATGATGTAAAGTGTCATATGCGCCACATTTAATCCAGGGCTAAGCGAGTAAATAAAGACTTTTGTTGCTCGCAGTTGCCATTCACATGTGGAAAAAAAATGCTCTGTTGGGGGCATTCTTTTTATTGTGTGTCGTGTGTGAACAGTGGCAGTGCAGTGACATTTAACAAAAAATTGATGATGTAAAGTGTCATACGCGCCACATTTAATCCAGGGCTAAGCAAGTAAATACAAGACTTTTGTTGCTCGCAGGTGCCATTCACGTGCTCTGTTGCAAGTATTTTTGCAGCGGATTACAATGTCATATCTGATTGAGCCTTAAAAAGAAGGTTGAGTTCTGGGAGAGGCGAAAAATAAGTTGTCAGCGTTTTCATTGTTATTATCAAGTGTGGAAGAAAATCATAGAAAAAATGTTCCCTGAAAAGCATGGCTCTTCAAATGCCTTCATATTCTAAATATTACAAGTAACAGCTTAAAAATACGGGCCTCATTTTCATGCCACATGTTTGTGTAGTCCCACACACATCTTTCTGTGTACAGTGCTTGTTACTTTTACCACTGGATAAAATTTCTTATCGTTTTGACGATTCCAGAACCTTACATTACACACTAATACTTATACATGTAGGCTACACGATCAACTTTTTTCTGATCAATTCCACACTGTTTCTTTCTCAATGCAATCGCATGACCTGGACTCAACTTTATCTTTACAGGTATATCGGGTACTTCATTTTTCTATTTACCCTTTGATTTCTTTTGTTTGTCTTTCTTAGATGTAAAAGGAAAGAAGCCAATTATCTGTCAGTTTTCTGCACCTACTGCCGATACAAGACCAAGATTGCAGGTTCGTATGACCACAACATGAAATGGTCAAAGTTACATGTAATTCAATGTACAATTAAAAGCCTTTATTTTGTTTTAAAATGTAATTGTATAGAGTACCGAAGCTGTGACATCATAAAAATCTATATTTTGGAATTTCTCAATTTTTTCTTCATTTTCTGAAAGAGCATCAAAAATAATTTCCAAATGTTGAAAACCAATTGAATATGGTAAGAATTGGCTGAGATCATATGACCATTTGAATAAAAAGCTTTCCTATAGGAACTTGGTGTTATATTGCTCTGGCTCGTAATGTTATCAACCAGAGCAATATAACACTGAGTTCCTATAGGAAATCTATTTATTCATATGGTCATATCTAAGCTACTACTTAACATAATCACCTGGTTTTTTATTTTTGGACATTATTTTTGATGCTCTTTCGGAAAATGAAGAAAAAATGAGAAATTCCAAAAATAGATTTAGGATGACGTCACACTTCACCACTCTATGCAGATCCTGAATACACTCTAAAATGTTATAATTTTGCAAGCAATCTGATGTGAATACATATTTCCTTCTTCACATCTACAGTAAAAAAAAAAACCCAGTGGTGTTAGATACTACTTTTGTCTAATTATCCAGACAGTAAATGTACATGTACATGTATACATTTATGTACATCTACGTCGGATGCAGGCATACATGGTCTATGACTGTAACTACTCACAAAATTCATAGCATACACTGTAGACCCCCCCCCCCCCCCCCCACACACACACACAAAACAAAAACAAAAAAGTTTTTAAAATGTAAACTTAAAATAATGACATTAAAAAAATCGTGAGGCAGGTGTATACAATTTAAATGCAGTTATATTTTTTTTTTCATTACTAGTACCGTATTTGCCGGCGATAAGGCCGCAGTGACGCATAGGTCACACCCCAACTTTTTGATATTTTCTCTTCCAAAAATACTGCGGCCTTTACGCCGGCAAATATGGTATTCATTATTATATTATGTGACTGGGAAAACGGAAGGAATGAATGACTTGCCGTCTTACCCCAGCCCCACAGTCTTATTTCATGGCATTGCAGAACACTGCCCAGAGTGCCCAGAGTAGGAACGTATTAAAATAGAAAAGAGATAATTGCTATCTACCGGTCGGTCGCCTTCAGTTCAATGTAGATGTCACATGAATGATAATGGCATTGGAAGAGGGAAGATTAGGTTCTGCTTGTGCTTTGATGGGATGAAGTGCCTCTAATGGATCTCTCTCTACCTGTCTGTAATTTGCTATATTACCTCGATCCATCTTCGTTCTTTCTCTGTCTGTCCCTCTCTCTCTCTCCATTTTTTTTCCTCTTCCCCCTCCCTTCCTCTCTCTCCATCTCTCCATCTTTTTTCCTCTCCCCCTCTCTTTCTCCTCTATTAGCTACTTATCTTTCTTCCTAACCTGACTTGACTTTTTCTTGTTCTTACATCTCTGTTTCCTGAAATGCTTCACTAATTACTCTCTTTTCCTGGTCTCCCTCTGTCTCTCTCTGCTGTCCTCTCTTTTTCTGTTCCTTCACTTTTTCTGTTCCTTCACTTAATCAAATTTCTCTTCATGTTTCCCCTCTCACAATTATTATGCTTTCTTTCTTTCATTCTTTCTGCCATCTTCATTTCTACAAGGACTGGTAATCCTCTATCTAATCTTCTTCTTTATACTGGAAGCAACTTTTTTTTCTTGTACATGTACATGTACATGATGTCCCTGAAAAGAAAGAAAAAAGTTAGATGGTTAATTACTCAATAATCCTAAGTTACATGTATGTCTTTATCAATGTTTAAATCATCAAAAACTTGATTTCTCTTCTTTCATATAAAAAATATGATCAATAACTCAAGCATGACCAATTTCAATCAGTCTGAAGTGACCGTGTCATATAACCAAATTGTGAGCAAATGGCTGTTTCATTTAGTTCATTACGGTCTCTTAGGAAAAGGAAATGATTTGAGATGATTATTTTTTTATAAAGACACATTTGAAAGCTCATATTCTATTCTGTCACATGATACCATGATTATGATGAAAGGATCATGCATGCCTGAGCAGACACAATCTGTTATTGGTAAGGCACGTTAGCTGTATTCACACTGCAAGTAAATATCTTTGATTTTCTCATATTTCGATGTTTCGTTGATAGTTACCGGCAAACACGACGAAAAACAAAAATTAAAAAATCCAATTCTATAAAAAAAAATTAATGCTGCCAAAATGTCACTAACTTTTGCAATGTAAAATCAAAGCTTTGCTACAATGCAGTTTTTTTTTAGTCACGTGACTCTCCTCGCTTCTGTGCGATCACACGCAGAGTAGCGACAAGTCACGCATGCGCACTGCTCACCGAAAATGGGTATGAGCAAACATAGATTTTTCAAAATGGTGTTTGTGATGTGTATTAAATGGGCCTTATGACATTATTTTCTTCAGCTGCCTCATTAATTTTCTGCAACAAAATGTTAATTTGCCTAATCAGGTGGAAATACCGGTATGCTCCCTGCTCAGTCATGTGACATCCCTCCATCATGTCTATGGGTTCATAATATATGTGAGCTTTGAAATGTTATGTATTTTTGATAACTATTGATTAATAAATTATTTAATGTCTTTTCAAAACCAAAATGAACCAAACGTTTCAGCCATCAACTTTATTTTAGACAATTGGATTTCTGACACTGCCACTTCATGCTGTCTGAAATTGATAATGAGTGACTAATCAACAAATTTTGAATGTTATATGAAAGAAAGAACAAAAGCTTCTACCGTAATTAACGGTGTATAAACCGCACTTTTTTTTTTAAAGTTTCGATTTATGGCGCTATGCCTGGCAATGTCTCCCAGCTCAGTAATCGGTGTGTTGACTCACCACTCGGAAACTAAAACAACACTCCAATTTGTCTGTCATCTTGGTTTGAAATTAATCTTTCTGATAGATCTCAATATGTAGTTTATAATAATAATTCCTCCAATTTTTCTTCTATTACATGGTGTACCACAAGGTCCTATCCTAGGTCCTCTACTGTTTTTTTAATTTACATTAATGATGTTACAAATTTAGCTGCACCTCGCAGTTAAATGAAAGGCCTTCCCGCGTGGGTTTTTTAACACGGACCCGGCAAAAAAAGTCAGCCATTTTTTTTATTTTTTTTATTTTTTTTTATTTTTTTTATTTATTTTTTTTAAGGGCGAAAAAGAGGGGTGTGGTTAATACACGAGGGCGGTTTATACAACGTTAATTACGGTAATTCATGCATTTACCACAAAATGATATGGAATTTTCAAATAATTAACTACCGGTACTAGTAGTAAACTTTGGGTTCCCTTTATTTCAGGGACACCCTGTACTCGTAGAGCTGTATAGATTAGATCCCCAAGAGCAGCCCTATATATAGCACAGAAAAACTCATAACATATGTGATTTTATCTGAGCAGTCGATCATCCATGCCCTTCACGTAAATTGTTAATAGCATTGGACCGTGGACAACTATGCACTTGTGTTAGAGTGCTTTATGTTCAGTTAGAACTTCAGAGGGCTTAGTGTTGACTTTAGAGAGCTGTCTTCTACATGTATTCAACTGTGATTCCAGAATCCATAAAGAAAATATCTTTTGTCTTTTCATATAAACAACCAATAACATTGTGTATACATACATGTATACCTGTACATCCAGGTACAAGATAGGGTTCAAAGCTGTGATTGTTTTGTCTTCACCTCTGTATTATTTACATGACCTCTGTAATATTTACATGACCTCGGATAAACAGGTTGAAGGATATGAATCAGATTGTATGAATATTGAGAGATAAGACAAAGAGACATGATGAAGATAAAACACAAGAGAAAACAATGTAATCTGCATTGGCAGGATGCCAAAGACACTTAAAGGCATCGTTTAACAATGTTGAATCTGAGATGCATAGCCCTACGTGTTATCAGTGTCTGTGATATGGTGTTATATTGAAACCCTAAAAAAAATTGCGATTCAAAATGATCAAGTAGTGCCTCAAAAAAGTAAAAAAACCTTTGAGTGACCGGTTTTACCATACTCATTATCCCCAATAGACTGTAGTGTTATGAAAACCGTTTGGCAATCACAAAATTTGATTTCGATTTTCAATCATAAATATCTTGATAATCAGACAGGCGATCGGCTTGTAAAAGTCATGGGGCTCCTGACTGACCTAAAGGTTTATAATTATCATTGCAGCATGAGCTAAATCAAGGATCTTTTTAAAGGATCTAAGTGCATGTACCGGATCCCTTTAAAGAGGCACACTGCCATACTTGTAGCTACTTGCTCCCTCTATATAGAAAACTTCCCCAATCGGTGCCTGTTGGTCCCCCATGATCCTCTTTTTCTTATGTTAAATGAGAGCTGAGTTAATGAGATAGCCACCTGTCACAGTGACCTCGATGGCTCGCTGTGTGGTCTAATAATCCCTTCTTGCCCAGTAGTGGTGACGGTCTTTAAACAAAAATTGCAGGTTAGGATTGCTGATATGAACGATGGTCCTTACAGAGTGTGAGCCAGAGTGTTTGTCTGCTCATTTTATCATGTAGGTCGAGGAGAATATCAGATGAACTTGTGTTTTGTACTATGTTCATGTGACCTTTTCAACTTGTACATGTATACTGTTTATGCAAAATTGGTCCTAAACAAAAAAGAGGACTTCTATAGTAGGCACTAATTTTGGGAGGTTCCATGGGGTTAATTTGATCCCTTGTTCTGAAAGACTGTTGAAATGAATAATAGTCTGGGATATTCTCCATTGCATTGTGGTGTGTTTTCACATGTACACTGCATATATATACCATAGTTGTGTACAATGTACATGCGACTGTAGTAAACGTATACTCATGGTAGAGAACACCTACATGTATATTTTGTTTTACATGTACATGTATGTAGTCTATAATTGCAACAACTGTCTACAATTACAACAACAACTGTATAATACATGTACAATTACTGGACCTGTATTGGACATCGTTATAAAGTAGTCAATGAGGCATTGCATTTTTATTTGAGGTTATTCTGAAGTTCCTGGTAGCTGCACAAATTTAATTCACTTTTTATCGCTATTTGCGTTTGCATATAAAGCAAATATGTTGATTCTTGTACTCCGGTATACTATTAAAGCAATTCAAAATGTGGTAGGAATTGCATTACCGGTATATGCAATTATTCATAATATTAGCATGTGCATAATCATGTAGCTTTTGCTGTGTAAGTTTCATTGCATTTGAGCTTTGTCTGCAACAAATGCATACGTATACATTGAATGTCGAGTCCATCAGTTTAGAGTAGATTTCATCATTCATTTCAACACAGGAAAAGTCTTTCAGGACATGATTAGTACATTCCTAATCTTCTTGAGCTTATGATTTACGAACTTCAGGTCATTCTCTTTTATTTACATGGAGGCCATCCTAAAGTTTTTTGTCCCATATGTTACTGACTGCATTTAACAAATATTGATAAAAGAATTGGTATGATCGTATTGGCTAATTTTCACCTATTGTGGGGTCTAAAATTACCTTCATAGCAATTTTAGGTTCTAAAGGGGCACTAGAAATGTCATAGATAAGAATAAGAGCAATAACCATGCACCTTGAAGGCATTTGCGGTCTGAAAACAGAACTCAACTATCCCTGAATGAAAATTTGCCATCGATTTTTGGGGGGCTCCCAACACTTTAAGAGGGGCTTTAAAGTCTTGAGCAGAACATAGCTATTTTAGTCTCTGGCTGTGTCAAATAGGCAGCCTAAGTTCAAAGCTTATTGGGGTGCACTAGACCTTTTTGTTGTCATAGTCTCTTTGTTCAGACAGAATATTACGCACTAGGACTGACCAAAGGGTTTGTGTCCGCAAACTAGCGAATACCCAAATACAATATGTACCACAGACTTGCCCCTATAACATACTGTACACAATGTAAAAATAATATTCAGTTCTTGTATAGCCCAGATCACATTAAAAACATGTAATGTCCCTATGTGCTTCCAAAATGCTTTGAAAATTATTATTCACAGTACATTTCAAGGCATAATCCTACCAGGTGCCCATTAAACTCGCCTGGGTTGAGTGTGGCAAATGCCGCGACGGGACTCGAACCACGGACCTTGTGATCCCCAGTCCGGTGACATATCCCCTCGATCACGACACCTTGAATTTGTTTTGTTCGGTTAATTTCCTACTTATAAAAGTAGGAACATCATCTAACACCCTACCGCCTCTAACAGTAACATCATCAATCATCTACCACACTGTTATTCTTTCCCCCCTCTTCTGTTCTCAGGCGGATGTTATCCAGGGAAGACCCATCAACAAGCAATGGAATCCATCCCAGCTCGGCTCTGCCGTCAGAGACTATCACAAATGGAGGGTGTTTGGCAGAGATTTATTTATGGTGAGCTTAAAGTAGATCGAGGGTGCGATTCAGAGCTCACCCAGGAATTTTTAGGGAGGAGAGGGGGAGATGTCATCAGCTGTTAATATCTGAGGACCTAGTTCCCCTCCCCTCTTACAAATTTATAGACTAGTTGTTAAATTCTTGAAATTTCCTAGCACATGTGTGTTTCTGGATCTATGTTTGATCAAATATGTAATGTTATGGAGCAAAGGCATAAGTAGCAGCTGTAAGTACATGTATGAAGCTACCAGGCTTCAAATTAAATACTTTTCAGACTTTACAATTACCTTACATGGGTCTCTTGTATGCTAGTCTAGAACTCAGTTACTTCAGACCCATTGAATTGAAAAGTGGGGACACTGTCTGGCAGATACAAATGAACTAATTACACAACTGTGATACATGCGTAAGATTTTTTTTTTTTTAAGGCAGATATATTTGAAAGGCATATTAATGTTAGTTTACAAAAGCTCCCAAGTTCAGTGCATCATAGGTTGTACATAATTTGATTTATTTAATGGTATATTACAAGGATTAAAAGACTGAAAACACAATTTTCGGTGGGTAAAGGTAAATCATAATTAACATGATTAATATAACCCAATAGACTTATTTTCCGTCCAAAGGAAAGGAAGAAGTTATAGAGAAGGAAAAGGGAAAGGGGTATAAAATAGAATTTTAAAAAGGAGGGAAAAGAACAGGGAAGACAGATGAAAAGAAGGGAGAACCTGAGGGCTTTAAATTATAATGACATTGTACATCTATACAAGTATGCTAGTCTAATGCACAGATTATTCAGACCTTACAACAACTGCAAATAATGTGAGCCTTTTTTAAACTGGGGCACAATTGGGCAGATGTATCGATTATTCCACTGTGATGTCAGAGAGCAGATAGATAGATTACACCCCTACGTGAATGCAATGTAACTGTCAGGTTACAAATTAAATACTTTGTTTGTTATGCTCTCACTGACATCCATGGTATGCTCATGACATCTTGTTTAGTATTGCTTGCAGGCATGGTGTTCCTTTTATCCATCAACGCTTTCCATGCCTGCTATTCTCATTTATAGGCCTGTCCTCAGCTCGAAATTGCCAAACAGCCCGCTTTTTCTGATTTGGGTAATAAGCCCGAAGTTACAAATCGCGTCCTCATCAGCTCAAGACTCGACCTCGAAACTGGAAACTCGAGCTTGAGAAATTAGCTCAAGATATTCTGCTCAGCGTTAGCGCATAGTGCGAGTCCTCGGGCTGGTGAGGACGCACAGGACAAATAGTGGGATATTTTGCAAACTAATCCAAGATATCTTGGGTTGATTATCTCGACCAAATATCCCGCTAATTGCAACTGCGGGCTGATGAAGACGCATATTAGCTGGATATTTTGCGATAGGGATAGTTAAAATAGCGGGATATTTGGCAATCTCGAGCTGATGAAGACAGGCCCATTGTTCTTGACATCATGTTTGTTTCCAGCCTGGGGGTCTCGTGCTCTGTCAGTATAATGTCATGATTAACAGTCATCAGTTTCAATACCTGTTATAAAACATATTTAATGTAACCTCGTTAGTGTTTCTGACCTGATTTAAAGGTGCTAATATGAAAAGTCATAGACATTCATCACTTTCACACTTGCAATGTTTGTTGATTTTGCTTCTCTTGATAATAATGAATAAATCATTGTGGCAAATCCTCATAATGCAATCTTCTCTAAATCAAATCAGACTTCCAGTATTTGTCAAGATTTTATTATGAAAACAGATAAATTAAAGTACATTTAACTTGTAAAATTGAAATACATTTAACTTGTAAAATTAAAATACCCTGTAACTTTGTTCATGGCAAAAATATACATTTGTAGATAATATTAGTAGATCTGGGTTCACCATGTTTAACATTATCTGTGCATAGCTTTCTGCACATCAATAACCTGTCCAATTTTCACAGAGCAACATTACAAATGAAGAAAACAAATTGGAGATTTAATATTGACACCATTGTTGGGGATTATCAAACCTTGAACTAAAAAAAATGTTAAGTTTTCAGTAAAATGCAGAATACTATACGAAATTGAAAATGAAGGTAGATTTGTTTTGTTTTTATTTACTTAAAGGTTCTATGTCCCTTTTGCAGTCAACCTCAAATGCTGTAGAACTTTGCAGGAATTATGAATATGTCATGTATGTCCTATCTGTGAAATTTAAACGTTACCAGTGTCCTCATATTCAAATTATGCAAGGAAACCCGTTTACTTGCTAGACTTCACTGTCAGACACTTTTGAGTGACTGACTGGCTTTTTTTTCTTCTTTGGTAATAACATACATAAAAAGAGTTGTAAAGGGTACATGAGCATTTGCCTACATCAATAACCCACTTCTTGTGATGGCCAAGATTAAACTGATTGAATCTTTGCGCAGCATAAAACGTATGATTATTCGGTACAATTGTCTGAAAATCAAGATTATTACTTTTGGGCTCTATAGCCCTAAAGTCGATTTGACAACTAATAGTCATTTTTTTTCCCACTTGAAGACATTTTCAAGCCCCACCTTTTTTAGGGAAGTTCTAAATTAGTATTATCTTTCAAATGCAGTTGGAATTTAATTTTTTCATTTTTTTGGCCTGCAAATGGGACATAGTACCTTTAAAGAAACAACTTATCTGTTCACAATGGGAGTCTGGTACTACCCGGTAGTCGTTTGGAACCTCTTCCTTTTATAATGTCACCCAAGCACTTTGAAGCTGTCTACGTGTTGGATTATTATTACTAAAGTGTGCCAGGGGGGAAAACCCTGTCCTTACACGGGAGGAACCAAGCTCTATAGACATCTCTCATATAATGTTGCCCAAAGGAATGTCGATGATTATATAAAAAGCGCTTATTAGCCGCTTATATTTCTTCGTTATAGTTTTTTTCTTTGAGGAATTTGTGAAGCGTTTCCTGCTACTCAAATTTTAATGGGATTATTGTGTTTTGAATTTCCTGTTAAATATTGGGGCCTATGAGCTGTCGATAATGATATACATGTAAAGCGCTTATTAGCCGCATATATTTCTTCATTATAGTTTTTTCTTTGAGGAATTTGTGAAGCGCTTCAAGCTACTCAATTTTCAATGGGATGATTTTTTTTTGAATTCCTGTTTAATGTTGGGGCCCATGAATAGGGGGATGGGTGCCGTCTAGGCGGGGAGTATGTAGGTCAGCCGTGACGCTTGAAAGTGAATAATGTCTAGCTAGCAAGTTTCACCAATCCTATTAATATATCAATCATAAAGCATACCTTTGTGCTATCACCAAAAAAAATAAAAGAACTATTATCACTTTTTTCAGCACAATAACAATGAAGAATTCTTTAATACAATGTACCTTGTTTGTGAATCGAACTTCACCTCTTTTTTAAAACCATGCTTTGATTACGCCTGACCCAATGTGATTTTTGAGGTTATACAGAACAACAATATACAATGTACAATCCATCATTCCGTGAAAAGGAACAAACTGGGGTCCTTTTTGTCAAGGTCCCGCTCCCATGCAGACATGCATTCATTGTACCTTTTTAAACAATAGAAGCCCGATTCACACTGGCAACCATACAGGGTTGACAATTTCCTGGGAAATACTCATATGCGTACCATTGAAACAGAAAAAAAGACACCGGAGCACAGGGTGAATAAGCCCCCGAAATGCCAAAAAGAGCCCCCGAAAGTCATGAGTTCATAGAGTTCAATTCAAAACAAATTAAAGAGTGTAATTGTAATGCAAGCAAGCTTGAAAAGTAGCCCCCGAAATTTGTATTAAATATATATTTTTCCCTGCATTGAAATTGTATATTGTGAAATAGCAAACATAGCAATCTGACTAAATTCCATCAATTGCTCTGAACAAATTATTTTTAAGTTGTTATTTTCAATAACTTGATGCATTTCTTAAATTGTGCTTGATAATGACTCTTACTCAATAATCTAAACATCCTAAGGGTTTTCATCGTTTAAAATATTGTTTTTGGAGTATTTCCCATTATTTCGCTGTATTTCCTGTTTTTGTCAAATTTCCAATATTTCCTGCCCAGGTACTTAAAGATAAAGACCAGTTTGGTCATGCGATTGCATTGTGTAAGAAACGTTGTGAAATTGATCAGAAAAGGTTGATCATCTAGCATAGATGTACTGCAAGGTTGTAGAATCATCAAAATGATAAGAAATTTGTCCCAGTCTTCATAAAGTTACAAGCACTACACAGAAAGATGTATATGGGACTATGCACACATGCGCAACATGTGCGTTTTTATCTCTCACACACCAATAGATAAACTAATTTACCAAATATATCAATTAGTAGGCGGTTTCCGGCAAAAATTTTATCATCATGTATTATTCAAAACATATATTCTTTCACATGATTGGTAATAAGAGCTTCCATTTCTTTTTTTGAAATTGGGGCGTTTCCAATACTGGTCTTTACCTTTAATACCGGCCAACCCTGCTGGCAGCTAGATGCTATAATATGTAGGGCCAGTAGATTCCATGAGGTTCTATACATCATACTGAGTGTAAAGTATACATGTAAATCGTGTTGGGTGCAGGGATGCCAGTTTTCAGGCAAAAACCTGAATTCAGGCCCTGGCGATTTATTTTCAGGCCATAGATTTTGTTTTTTTGTGTACAAATAGCTCATTCTAGGTGAATTTCAGGCAATCTGATCAATTCTAAATGGCATCCCTGTGGGTGTATAGTATAAATAATGTTGGGTGTATGGTAAAGACTAGAAAGCTGGCTATGACATCATTAGACGTGTCTTTGATTACTGTCTTGTGATGCCTGCTGTGTCCCATTTATCCTCGGGGTGCATTAAGAAGTCAAGGTAAACTTTATCAGTCGGCCTGTCTTCATCAGCTCGAGATTGCCAAATAGCCCGCTATTTCTGATTCGGGAAATAATCCCGAAGTTACAAATCAGTTTCAGCTCGGGACTTGACCTCGAAACTTGAAACTCAAGCTCAAGAAATTAGCTCGAGATATTTTGCTCAGCGTTTGCGCATAGTGCGAGTCTTTGAGCTGGTGAACGAGCTGGTGAAGACACACTGGATATATAGCGGGATATTTTGCAAACTAGCCCAAGATATCTTGGGATGATTATCTCAACCAAATATCCCGCTAATTGCAACTTCAGGCTGATGAAGATAGGGGATTTGGCAATCTCGAGCTGATGAAGATAGGTCTAGTATGCGTGCAGGTCTGTGCGATTACATGCTACCCAGTAGGCATGTTCACAACCTCCCAGTTTGGTGGTGGGTTGGGGGGGGGGGTAGTACTGTAGTTTATTAGTATTACTATTTTAGTAGTAACAGGAGGGGGAAATATATGGGGGCTCAGGGCAAATTTGCCCCCAAAATGCTAAAAAAGAGCCCCTGAAAAGTTGCATAGAGTCAATGCAAAACAAATTAAATACGGTAGTGTTATTTTCATGCTAGCAAAGATTGAAAAGTTGCCCCCGAAATTAAAAAAATATTTTTTCCCTGGTAGTTTAAAAAGTTTGAAAGAAATCTGTTGGAGTAATTTGATATGATTCATATTCATCCAGTTCAATAGATATCAAGGATGTTTACTCTAGTTTATTAGTATTCCTAGTAGCAGTTCAATTCAATTCAATTTAATTCAAGGTTTTACATGTATTTCGAAAAACATAGAGTACAATGATACACATGCTGCAGCTAAAAAGCTGAAATGTATGTGTTTACAATGATCAAGGATACATATAAATAGAAAAGAATATCCATTCACAAAACATATCTACATTTACTCCAGATCAAAAGTTTGAAAGAAATCTGTGGTAGTAATTTGATACATTTCATATTCATCCTTTACAATAGATGTCAAGGATATTTTCATTCCCTTCCAGTTCAATAGATGTCGAGGATGCTTTCCAAAGTAGTGCTTTCATTTATTCAATTTGGCTCCTTTTGTGCATCAGTGCTCCAACAATGCTTCTCATTGACCTAAACATGCAGAAATAATACAAATTTCCAGGCACCTATAAAATTCTCATTATTTTTATGAAAATACGTTTTTGTCTCGCCTGCATAGCAAAAGCAATTCAGGTCAGGTCAACAAACTCAGACTATGTTGTGGCATCATTATCAATCTTAACCTGAGGTTAAGTTTTTTTAATTTTTAACCTAATTTTGAAAGTATAAAAGTTCTTATTCAATGAAATTTGGACTAAATTTTCCCCAATCATGTTTGTAGAATTTCAGGTCACTAAGTTAAGGTCAAAGGTCATTTCAGGTCAACAAACTTAGACAATGTTGTGGCATCATCATCAAGAACTTTTTATATAATTTTGAAAGTATAATTATAAGGTATTCATAAGATATGTAACCTGTCTCAATGTTTTCAACTTTGTCACTATTCCAGGGGGACAGTGCTCACAGGACAGCAGAAGACAATGCCATCAACTTGGACATGCCCCACCCGCCCCTCTCCCCCATGTCCGCCCAGAAGCTGAAGAACGATGACACCCTCAGAGACTTCTCCGATACCCTCTTCATCAGCACCGAGAAGAAGCACTTCACCGTCCCGGCACCCAAGAAGATCAGTAAGTTTTATTTTTTTCATCAATGAAATCCTGTTCAGTGATTGGTCAACATAGCATCGTGTGACCAAACAACATTGCTATGATGTTACTGATAAGAAAAATGTGCTATACCGTGACGTCATCCATGGTATAGTGTACTATACCATGGATGACGTCATAGATATGCAATCGATCAAGATCAATGTGATATCAGTGACGGCCCGGTTGCGGTACGGTCGTCTGCGCTGCTCTCGCTGCACTCTACACTACTTCAGTGGCAGTATAAATTATTGTTATTGTTATTTTTATGAAGGTTGGTTTGAAAAATATAAAACAAATATATCATGCACTATTTCAAGCAACTAGTGAAAGTATGGATTCCTCGGCGACAGAAATAGTGCTATGTCTGCCACCTCGATCCATAATTTCAACTAGAGCCTCTCAGTACATGGTATATTTGTTTATTATTATGGAACAAAAGAAATTGTGGCAAGAGGCAATTATATGTGCCATTAAAACTAATGCACAGCCAAACAAATGATAACATGAGTAAAAATTGCATATAAAAAAGAAAATAATAGGAGAATAAAAAGAAAGAATAATATACAGAAAGATACAGAGAAAAAACAATTGCATACAACAATGAATAAAATAAGTAATGATAAAAGAGAAAATGATTGAAAGATAAAACAAAGAATAACATAAAAAAGGAAAGATAGAAGAGAAGATGGTAAAAGCTAAAACAAAGAATAGCATAAGGAAAGATGTCATCGAACCTGGTCTCGTGCAGTTACATCATCTTGCAAGCAGATACATTTATCTTTAACTCTTTTGTTGTCATGATTTTTCTTTTCATCAGCTCGTCATGTATATAACAGTGACATCATCCAGCCTGGTCTCATGCAGCTGGACCCAGACTTTGATGAAGATTTCATGGAAACCCTGGATTCTCTTCAAGGTATGTATGGAGTCTGGACACCAGACTTGATCATCCTAACAGGGCCCGCTTTAGTTTCTCATTAAATGTTAATGAAAGAGCAAACTTTTTACTTTCTTACTATTATTTTTTTTTTTAATTTTGACATTTTCAGGGCCAACGGGCCGGGCCAGTGGTAGTGTTGAGTTTTCATGAAAATCTGATTATTTGTTTATTTTTTTTGTTATTAAAAAAAAAAATTAATTATAATTTTTTTAAATATTACACAAAAAAAGGATATTCTGTCTTTTTTTTGGTGTCAAGAGGTTGGCATCTCTGATGTTAACGAAGAGAATATCATACATTTTGCTTGTAGTAAGCATTTCTTTGAGTTTGAGTTGATATTAACACCTTTTTTTTCCAACTGCCTAATAGTCAATGTAAATAAATGAGCAATTGTTTTTGGAATGAGATAACACACACTTTGGCCCGAATTCACAAAGGAGGTTTAGATTTAACCCAGGCTAAATCGCGTCATAATACGTCATAACCCCGAGCTTTAGACCATGGGTCATTATTTTGGTATTCACAAAGGAAGTTTAGATTTAACCCAGGCTAAATCGCGTCATATTACGTCATATTTTTAACCTGCTCAGAGGGGTGGTTTTAAACAGCGGGCTAAATCTAACCCACGGTTTAACGCGTCATATGACGTCATACCAGCGAGCTTTGGCTTTTTAGCGCAGACGATCATTCAAATTTTGTTGACAAATTTGTGGTGAAACAAAGTGAAGAGACCTTCACAAAGTTGCTGTTTTTTCAACTGTGACAGCCTACATTGTAAGTATTTTTAGTTATTCACAACATATTTGTACCATATGCTCAGCTTAGCTACAATGAAAGCACAATTGAGCATGTTTTATGTGCGTAAAAAGTGCACGAATAATAATCTAATCGTAAGTTGCACAGCCTTTGCGAAAATTGTCGCAAGACCTAACGCAGCTCGGACCCATGCGTGTGTATTTGTGTTGTGTTGTTTATGTAATCCTGCGAGGCGAGGCAATTTCGCAATAACTGCGAATGTGCCAGCTAAACAATACGAAATAAGTTATAACATCAAACAATTGTGTGATTCGGGAAGAAAAATATGTTGATCATGACATTTGAGACATTCCTGGCCGACTTATTGGGGTAGGGTCGGCTCTCTCTTTAGAGAGAGCCGACCCTACCCCAATAAGAGGCTAACGAACGAAAGAGACGGAAAATTCGGTCTAGGCCTAGCCCTAGCTAGATCTAGGCTAGGCGTAGACCTAGATCTAACTTAGATCTAGTCCTCAGTCTCAAGATATTAGTCAAAGGACAAAGCACGCCAAACCATGGCATGAATTTATGAAAAGCATTTTGTTAATTATTGTAAAAGGTGTAGAACTAGATCTAGATCTAGACTAGATCTAGACCCTAGATCTAGATCTAGAGTAGACCTAGAGCCCGTAGAGGTCTAGATCTAGACCCTAGATTTAGAAATTGAAATGGAATAGATTCTAGGCCTAACGTTAGATCTAGATCTAACTTTATAGACCCTAGACCTAGAAGTCTATACAAAAATTCAAAATAGGTCTAGATCTCGTAGTCTAGATCTAGAACTAGGTTTAGACCTAGGCCGTAGGGTCTAACGGAAGTCACTAGATCTAGACAAAACATGACAGGAATTGGCCCCTACGGCCTACGTTCTTATGGAGGTTCAGTGACATCATCTTTCCTAATTACCCAAGCAATACCAATAGTAATGAATCGACAATAGCACTCCTTTCTTTAATGCAATCAAAGTAGACCTAGACCCCTAGGTCTAGACTAGATCTAGATCTAGATCTAGGCCTATCGTTACTATTTTTTTTAGAGTTTGCAAAAACTATTCAAAATCACATTGTCTATGGCCTAGTGGGTCTAGACTAATACAAAGAATGCAAAACAGATCTATAAAGTATCATAGGGTCTAGATCTAGGATTTATTTGATAAACAATGAATAATATTTTTTCATTTCATGTTCTAATTTTAATTCACTTTTTTCTATTTTGTTGTGACAGAGACAGCATGGCTGAATATATTCACCATCTCCGCCGGCTTGACCGGAACAGAGAGTTGATAGGCAGACCTCAGAGAGGCCTTCGTGACCCATGAACCCTTTTGAAGTGTATGATCATTGATGATGAGTCATTTCGGACCAGGTCCTGGTTTTCCAAAGAGACAGCGCTCTACCTCATCAACTTGGTGGATGAAGGGCTGAGGAGGACGACAGACAGAAACAACCCAATAGTACCTATAGAGGTCTACAGGTAGTGACAGCACTTCGATTCTATGCTGTTGGTGAGGAATTTACCTTATTTAGTATGGGAATGTTATGTTAAAATTCTATTTAATCTGGGCTGAGCGAAAAAGTTAAAGGGTAAAATTGTGGTTACCATGTTTTGCGGGAGGTTTTTTCATGAACTGGAGATTCTACATCAAAGCAGGAGGAAGGGCATGGTGGCGTGAGACTCCCTCTAAATGCAAGAGGGTTGACAGCCCTGATTTAATAAAAAATCTATTCTACAATTTTAAGGACATAAACATTTCTCAGTTTGAGAATTTGATCTGGCCATGTAACTTGTAAGAAATTGTACTAGTTGATATTTCACTAAAAGAATTTTTTTTTTACAGGGTCATTCCAAAAGATGCACAGCTTTCACAGTCTTCTGTATGCAGAGTCATCAAAGACGTGTCAGAAGCGTTTGCGAGAAGAAGGGAACAATTCATGAAGTTCCCAACATCAAGAGAAGAAGTAGAAGCAACACAGCAGCAGTACTGCAGGTTGCCAGGTTTTCTAGGTGCAATTGATGGGACTCATGTCTACATCAGGAGTCCTGGTGGAGATCAAGCCCTGTATTTTATTAATAGGAACAACAGATACTCTATTAATGAAATGAAAATTTTACCTTTTTTTGGAGATGCCCCCCATTTACTTTTATTTCAATTAATTAAATAACCGATATGGAATTCAATTGGTTCACCCTTTAGTTACTCTGAACGAAACGTACACCCATGCAGTACTGTGGTCTGAAACAATTAGACCGTATGATTTGAAATCTAATGGTTGATATAGTTCCTCCCAAAAACATTTTTGCAAAAGGTACCAACCACTTTGAAATGGAAATGGTCATCATCTTCATCATCATCGACCTCATCACTGAAATCGTTATTTGACTGCTTCATCACCATCGCCACTGACAACATCCCTGTCATCATTATCATCACTAACATCATCATCGACTTCAACATTGTCTTCGTCAATAACCTTGAATACTTGTTTTGATTATCCATATTAAATCGTCAATATTTAAATATACATTTCTCTTGTTTGATGGTGTGGTTTTTCTCGTGAAATCATTCAATTAGGAGGTAAACGTTTTACAAGTGAATGACCTACTTTGTTTATCTTGTTTAATTATTAATATACCATTTGCTGTTATCTATTACTTATAATTACCCAGTACACACCATGAATTAAAATGGATTCAGTATGTTTTGCTAAATCCAAACACCCAGAGAGAGAGAGCAAAAGATAAAGAGAGAGATGAAGAAAGAAGGAGAAAGGGTATGTGTGAGAGAGGTGGAGGAAAAAAGAGAAAGAAAAAGGGTACGAGAGGGATTTAAAAAATATGGAGTTCTAACAAAATAAAAAGATTATTTGAGAGAGGTGGGGTAGAGAGCTGGTGAAAAAAGAGAAACAACAAACAAAAACAAGGAAGGTGCAAGAGTGAAAAATAGAGACGAAATTTACAAAAAAGTTTGACTTTTCTTATTGTTTAAATCGCTATTCCCTTGAGAAATTAAATACAGCAGAAAAATTAAGAAAAAAATGAACGCCCCCCTAAGAAAAGAATTAATACAGCAAATAAACAAATTCAGAAAAAATTAATGCCCCCCCCCCCCCTAAGAAAATAATTAGTGCCTCCTTCCCCCTAAGAAAAATTAAGAACAAAATTACCCCCCCCCCCCCCCTAAGAAAACAATTAATGTCCCCCCCCCCCCCCCCGAATTAGGCCTAATAATTCTTTATCACTTATGTCAAGACTTCCTTGTTTTTGCTGTCCTCTTATTTTATATGACCAGTAAGCCCAGTTTTTGTCTCAATACATCTATGCAGCCAGTATTTTCCATCAGATAGTATTTATCGTAACCTTTCAGCCCTTTCTTTCTACATCATCAACACATTCTGGACTAAACGTCATCGATCTCTTTCGCTGCCTCTACGGAGTATACGCTATTATACAGTATAACACGAGTCTTACTTCGGATTGATTAATTGCTAAACTAAAGTGTACATGACCTACGCTCTAAAATCATCATAACAATCAACGAAAATGTGATCATATAGCTCTAAAATGAACACTACATCATAGATTTTACTCTGGTAAAAGGGTCGTTTACAGAAGGTTTTTTTGGACTCTTCCACGAAAAGTCTCCTGTCGATGTTTAGTGTGTGAGCAACAATGCGCTCTGGCGCGGCTGCCCAGCTGATCATAATTATGTCGGACGATTATAGGCCATAAATTACAACGATAATGAGGAATTATTGAGGTAATTTATGCGAAATGCAGAAATATTTTGAGGACATCTGTCAGAGAACTGTTTTAGTATGTGAATAGTGGTTTAAAGTCTTATCTCAACTTGGAATCGGTCGGTTTTCAGTCTCTACTTGTAGGCGAAGAGTATAGCCCAAATACAACTGAATCTGGACTTATAGCAGACGACGGTTAACTAGGTGGAGTAACCAAGTGTACTGAGCGCGCATGCTCAGTTCAATGCTTCAATATTGCGCATGCTCAGTTCATTTTTTTGCTCTCTTAGGCATGCTTAAACCGTGGGTTAAACCGTGGGTTAGATTTAGACCATGGGTTATTTAACCCTCGCTTTGTGAATACCGAGCGAGGTTTAAACCGTGGGTTAGATTTAGCCTGGGCTAAATAACCCAGGGTTAGATTTAGCCTGGGTTAAATCTAAACCTCCTTTGTGAATTCGGGCCATTATGTCTTTTGACCCACATTCATTGCTTTAGCCCAAACTTGGTACAAGAGGATTTTGACATACTTTTCGAAAAGCCTGCTGTTCAGTCATCCTTGGCAGCACAAATATGAAAATGGTATCATTAGACAGGATATTAGTTCCCCTTTACAATTACATATGATTCAAGGTCACATAGGTTTATATAACTTGTTATTTATCTATTTTGTTTTTGCTACTGTTATTTGTTTTAGTCTACCAAACGGCAAACAGGGCCTCATGGAAGACCACCAAATTGGTGATATGTGCCACCCTGTATACATATCAGAAATAAATGAATAAATTTGAAGCTACCAAAGTTGGGTACACTTTGTTTTGATACGCACTGTGACTGTATAGCAGTAACAGATCTATTGTTAGAAAGTGTCTGTAAACACCAGTTTTATTCTTTCCGCAAAAACAAAATGAGACCTGTGGAACAACTGTTAGATTTGGAAAATTGGTATTAAAAGCCAGTGATTCTTGTCCTAATCCAATGAATGCTTCGCCCGGGATAATCATCCAACAGAAAAATGTCTTATATTTGAAAAGTAAGCCTGTCTTCATCATCTTGAGATTGCCAAATAGCCTGCTATTTCTGATTTGGGAAATAATCCAGAGGTTACAAATCGCGTCTTCATCAGCTCGAGATTTGACCTTGAAACTCGAGCTCGAGAAATTAGCTTGAGATATTTTGCTCAGCGTTCGCGCATAGTGCGAGTCTTCGGGCTGAAAAATAGCGGGATATTTTGCAAACTAGCCCAAGATATCTTGGGATGATCATCTCGACCAAATATTCTGTTAATTGCAACTTCGGGCTGATGAAGACGCAAATTAACTGGATAATTGCTGATCGGGATAGTTAAAATAGCAGGATATTTGGCAATCTCGAGCTGATGAAAACCGGCCTATATTGCAGTATGTTGTATTGCATGGTTTAATACGCCCCCTGTCTTATGTTTCCGAGCAGATATCTTGGGAAAGACTCCCACCAAGCAGGAGACTGATAGCATGGGGATCGACTACAGCCTACCGCCAAACTTCCTTGCTGACACTTCTCTAGGGTCATTCAGTGAAGCCATGGAGATTGCAGACACAGCCAAGGTGAGTGTCAGTGATTTAATTCTATTAAAGCCCCACTGCACTACCTATAGCTACTTGCGCCCTCTATATAGCAAACAATGCCTAATCAGTGCCTGTTGGTCCCCCATGATCCCCTTTTTCTTATGTTAATTGAGAGCTGATTTGATGAGATAACCACCTGTCAGTGACCTCGCAGGTAGGTCTAATCCCCCCTGGCCAAACTAGTACAGACGCGCTTTAACCTTTCCTCCTCTGTCTGCCAAACTTCTTTGTTGAAAGTTCTTAAATGTCATTTGGTGGAACCATAGAGGCGAATGTTAATTGTATTACTCCTACCTCTAATTCTCTCTACCAAACAACCTTGCTGACACTTCTCTAGGGTCACTCGTTAAAGCATGGAGATTACAGTCCCCAACTAAGGTTAGAAACAATGATACCCCTACCCACTAACCCCCTTTTTCAAACTTGGTGATACTCCTAGCACTCTACAATTATTACCCTGGCTTTATCATGGCTGCCATTATGGCACTCAAGCAGAACTCAAAGAGAACTTGAACTGCAAACATGTGATCCACAGTCGGTAACGTATCCACTAGACCACAACACCTCAAAAGTAGACCCTATAGCAAGTAAATAGCCACAGTTTGTGATTTTACTATTTCTGTAGTTCTCTGTATTTCTGGCAGCGTATGGGACATCAAATCACTTGCCTTAAAAGTAATTCAGTGGTTTAAATGCAGAACATATTAAAGACACATTTTTCTCTTTTAAAAACTGAGGATGGCACTTCAGCTGATGGAAGTAACGCTTTGCCTACCATGACCATCATGGCAAACAGTAACAACAACACCAAGCGAGTTGTTGCAGTGCCTAAAGATTACATCATTATTTATGCTATATTGACTTGTATATATGAATAAAATGTCCTAAACCCATAAATTCCCTTTCCTGCAGAATCTGTTCAATGGATTTCTCATGACCATCACGGCGAACAGTGGCAACACCACCAAGCAAGTTGTTGCAGTTGTTACATTATTATTTATGCTATGTTGGCTTGTATATAAATAAAAATGTCCTCAACATGTGAATTCCCTTTCCTGCAGAATTTGTTCAATGGCTTTCCCATCATCACGAGCAGTGGCAACAACACCACCAAGCAAGTGTTCAACCAGCAGCGCAGCGTGACCTTCTCTGCGGCCCCGCCCACCATCGTCTCCTGCGGTTACGACCCCATGGTCAGCAGCGTGTCCCTCTCGGACTTCTCCGCGCCACCCATGTACCAGACGTACAGCCAGGCCTCGGGACAGACGTACAGCCAGGCTGCAGGACAGGCGTCCGGACAGATCCCCAGTCAGACCACCACCACCAGCAGGAGCAGCATGCAGCTGCCGAACCTGACCCAGATGCAGGGTGTGACCAGCAGCACCGGCAGTGTTGGGAGCGGTGGTGGTAGAGGGGGGCAGCTTTCACCCCAGCAGTCCTTACCGATGGTGACTACCTGTACGTCCTATCAGCAGCAAAGGGCTTCAGCTCCTCACCCAACCTCCTCGGTGGCCAGTAATCAGGTAGGGCTTCAGTAGCTTAGCTGGGACCCGTTTCACAAAGCCTTTTTCAATGAAAAATGACAAAAACAGTGACAAATCTGTTGACAACCAATCAGAATCAAGGATTTCAGTAGCTTATAATCATTTGTCACTGATGACAAGTTTTGTGAAACGCACCCCAGATTGCAATATAAGAGGATTATGTGTCTTAGATATGAAATTCACTATTCAGTAAAGTTGAAAAATAATATTCATTGAACATTAATCACTACATGGTGTGTGTGCATAACTAAGCAGTACTTGGTATGAAGCAGTATGTAGTTGTTTTCTCAAAAAGGGATTTTTTATTTTTTTTATTTGTAGACGATTCACTTTGTGTACCATTCGCTAGCAAGACATTGGCTTTGCAATGCTGAATTTGTTAGCATATTTTTTTTTTGAAATCCCCTCTGTAAAATCATGGGACACCCATTTGAAAGTTGAAATGGTAAATGGAAACCAATATATGTATTTGTATGTTCTGTTAATGTCTGTTCTTAATAAGCAAACGATATGACTCTTTTGGCTTTCCAATGCTGAATTTGTTAGCATATTTCTTTGAAATTTGAAATAGTAAATGGAAACCAATGTATGTATTTGTATGTTCTGTTGTTGTCCGTTTTTAATTGGCAAGAAATGATATTCAGCCTCTCTTTTTTTTTTAAAGGGTTTTACTTACACTAAACTTGGAGCACATAGCCCTACGCCAACATCTCCCCCAGGCTGTACCCAGAGTGTAACAATGAACCAAGGTCCCATCTCAACGATGGGCGTCATCAACGAAGCCATCGGCCTCCTCTCGGGTCACATCACCACCTCCCCTTCCAAGCTCCCCCCTGACTGGACCGCTCAATTCGCCCATCCTCTAAGAACTACAAACTGGGCCCCCACCAGCAGCCAGAGCAGCGTGGACATCACCAGCCAGCTGAAGACATCCATGGCTGAACCCACGTTTCTTACCTACCAGCAGATTCAGAGAGAGCTTACCCGCACCATGGACCCTATGGCACACATGGACCAGAGTACAGTCTTAGGTCATGGTTCATATGGTGGGAGCATGTCGTCGGGGCAACCGCATCATCAGGTGGCGTCGCCTGGTCACCATCAGGTCCCGTCGCCCCAGCAGCATTCCGCGGCATCGCCCCAACAGCATTCCGTGGCGTCCCCGCAGCAGTATTCAGTGGTATTACCTCAGCAACATTCAGAAAGGTCTCCACAGCCCCATCACGTGACATCACCACACCCGCGGGAAGAGCTGATGGACTATGAGCAGTATCCTAGTTCGTCTGTTGTGGGAGTGTCCGGATTGAACGCCTATTGCCAACCTAAACGAGGTTTGATTTGAAAGAGTCACGAAAGGGTTGACATATTTATTTTCTCTTTTCATTTCTTTCGCACATGATTTTTTTAAAGAGTTTATTCCATTCATTCAACTTTTGATAACAAGTATAAGGTCTTGAACATGCCTCAGTTGTTGGTGATCAAGGTAAAAAAAAAAGAGGCACATATTTACAGAAGTTTAAAGAGACTACCATGAATTTGAATTAATCGCTCTCATGCTTTTAGAGTGATGTGGACCACTTGTAGTTTCCTATTTACACTTAAGATCTGAACAAAAAATTAATATATAATGCTAGGCTTTGAGAATATGCCATAAAGAAATGGATTTATTTTTAAACAAAGAGCCTGTAATACTTTTTAAATATCAAAGAAAAATTCTCATTTAATCTTAACCCATTCACATGGTAAACTTAGAAACCCGTCCTTTAAATCTTTTTCTGGGACTGCACATGTTTTCCCACCCCTTCCCAGCAGGAGTCGACTACAGCAGTAAGAAAAATTCTCATTTATTCATGGCTTTCAGTTAACCCATTCCATGGTAAACTTTAGGAAACATCGTCCTTTAAATCATTTTCTGGGACCGCAAATTTTCTCCCACCCCCTCCCAGCAGAAGTCTCATTTAATCTTGGCTTTCAGATAACCCATTCACATGGTAAACTTTAGGAAACATCGTCCTTTAAATCGTTTTCTGGGACCGCAAATATTCTCCCACCCCCTCCCAGCAGAAGTCGACTACAGCAGCAAGAAAAATTCTCATTTAATCTTGGCTTTAAGTTAACCCATTCACATGATGAACTTTAGGAAACATCGTCCTTTAAATCGTTTTCTGGGACCGCAAATTTTCTCCCACCCCTTCCCAGCAGAAGTCTCATTTAATCTTGGCTTTCAGTGGACCCATTCACATGGTAAACTTTAGGAAACATCGTCCTTTAAATCGTTTTCTGGGACCGCAACTTTTCTCCCACCCCCTCCCAGCAGAAGTCGACTACAGCAGCAAGAGCAACAGCAAAAGCAACAGCAAGGCGAACAGCCGAGCCAACAGTCGTCCTAACAGCCGCCCCAGCAGCCGGAGCAACAGCAGGGCTAGCAGCAGGGCTAATAGCCCAAGGGCTAGCTACGCCGGGATGCCGGGTCACTTCCAGGATTCACTCCAAGCTGTACTACAGGGGAAGGTAGGTAGTGCAAAGCTGCAGAGAGATGGACCAGACCCTAAGGAGAAATACCATTGGGTCGGTCATTTTTGTCCTCCCATGAGAAACTAAGAGTGGCAGGCGCAGAGAGCATTGTGAACCTTCTTTAATATTTCAAAGACATTACTTTCATTGCCCTCCTTTTATTTGACAAACAGGTTTTCTATCTAGAAATTTTAAATCCATTATAAAGATCGAGAGATAGTGGTTTAGCGTCTCTCAGAAATATATTTTGATTTTCGTGAAGCAGTTAGCATACATTGGGAAGTGCTTGATGAGAGTATATCTAAAGCATATTGGCACAAGGAAAAAAAGGGGGGAGCATTTACCTAACGAGTTCATGTTGCTCTCTGTTGCAAGCCCTCTTAGAAAAATATAAGTTAGAAATAAATTGTTTAGCAAGTTAGGTGCAAGAAAATCCTTGAACAGAATCAGAAATAGACAAATTCATGATTGAGAGTCGATGGTAATCAACTTACAATGTTAGACACATCCTAGAATAATGTGTTCTTCTTCATTACCGGGCAATATTACCATCAAGACAGATTTTTGAAAAGACGTTAGGATTACTTTTCACGTACACGGTATTTGCGAGGATAAACAGGGAGTAAAGATATAATTGGTGTTACTAGTCTATTGGAGGCATTGGAGAAGAGATTTAATTTCATAACAAGATTCAATTTTATAACAAGAAACATTCCATTGAGGCAGAGTCTTTGTTTCGACTCTGCATCAAGCAGATGGATGTTTCACTTCAACTTTCTAATTTTTTGTTTCGAGATTCTCATTTTTTTTGCTTTTTACACATGAGAGACAAGCCTCGATGGCGTATAGCATGAGAGAGTTGAGTTGGTGGTATTTAATCAAACAGAAGGGGATGTATTTCTCTCTGTGGTAAGACTATGGGGTAAGTAGTTGTAAGCGGGGATCATGGCCTGGCCCAACTCTGAAAACATTGTACCTTTCTCATACAAAAGGTGCATAATTCTGTAGGTAATGCAAACGAAGGAAGGAATCGTTGTGAGCAAATCGCAGTGAGCATTATTGTTTGGGTACAGATTAATGATACTTCTCTTTAATTTTCTGTTCAGTTTGAACCATGATTTTCATGACGACCTTTCTGAGATATCCAGTTGAATGAATTTAAAATGACATTGAACTTCAATATCAAATCTCAATGTTGTGTTTTGGGGGTTGACAAGTTATATACAGTGAGATCTGCTTACTTGTATTCTAGATGAAAGTACGAAAAATCATCAAGATTAGATAAAACCTGCAGGAATGGGCTTAAAGTTGTTTGTTCTGAAATTAGTTTTTCATCCAAAAACCGATTCTGCTCGAATTCCTTCCTCCTTTGAAAATCCCACCAACCTCCAGGGGGAGGTAGGACGATAGAGTAAAGGGCGTGGCTGTGGTCCCCTTGACGCACCCTCCCTTTCTCGTGAGACTAATACCAGGTATTGTCCTTCCCCCTTCTATTGTGATGTATGTTTTATGATCTATAGTCCGATGTGAAAGAGCCTGGCTTGCGTAGCCCCTCCACCGACCGTGATCTCACCATTTCAGTCCCGTCGTCTCGGCAGGCTTCCGCAGCATCTAGTGAGTAAAACTAAACAAAAATGAGCGAGAGGGGGCGGTCCTCCGTCGTAAGTACGTACAGGCAGCGATGTGGGGAAACCGACACTGGTCCAGTCAGGCCCTCGCTATGCCATCCCTCGCTCGGGGCCGCATTCAATGCTTCCCCGATTTATTTGCAAGATGTATATCGTTGAAATGTTCGCACTGCGGCAAGTATAGCCGCGGCGTCGTATCAACGCCGTGGTACTTACTTTGTTTTATCACAGTCTGCAAGTGGTGAGAGAGCTTTTTAAAGATTACGTTGTGAAATTACGGTTGGAAATACAATTTTACAGCCAAGCAAATGTTGTTATTAGATCGACAGTAGTCAATATTTTTTCATAAAGTCTCAATGCTGCTGTTATTTCATTTTAGTAGCTGCGTCAAAAGGTTGTATCATGAAAAACTCTTGGCTTGCTGTTAAACAATTTTACCAATTAATAGATCTCATGTGAATCAGATTTTAAACTAACAAAATAATGATTGATCATAAAAATAAGAAAGGAAAAAAGTATCCTTTATGATACCATACAAAGTCATGATTTTACACTGATTCCTAAGGATAACAGAAAAAACATCCAAAATCTTGAAGCATTCCATATTTTCTGACTTATCGAATACAGAAGAATGCAATCGCAGGAAAAGAAAAAGAAATATTAAGGAAAGCCGTCATAAACCAACTTAGATTGGGTGACCCAAGTACTTGCAAAGTTCTCTCATCACCGTACAGTAAGTTTGCTGTGAGCCTTTTAAGGACAATCACGTGTCTCTATGCTTCTCTAAATTGTTCATCTTCACAGGTTTAAAACCCACTAACCAAATATCTTTTTTGCATCAACAGGAAAATTATACCTTCTTAAAAACATACCTTAAATTTCAGATTGATATATTGCTTTTCAGGAACTAAAAAGCCAACTTTAACATAATTTCTGACATTTTTCACACAACTATTTCCATATATTTTACCTCTCATGAACTGAATATTCTTCACAAACATAACCTTACATGACCTTACAAAACAATTCTAGAACATTTCCCAGCTCGATTCAATCATTCTGTATTTTCTTCTAAGGTTCATAAATCAAATATTACATACATATCAGACCTCCACAGTTTCCTTGCGTTACTTTTTGCTAAACCCCCTTGTATGATAACATTCATACATGCATGCCGTCTGCCGTGGTGCCTCTTGTATAACGATCTTTTCTGTTATTTTCCTCCCATTCTTCTTTCGTCCTTCCTTCTTTCCGTGATTTTCCATGAATATTGCAGGTGCGGCCTCATCACCAGGCAGTCAGATAGAGTATCCTGACACTCCGACAAGTGTGCGAGAATGCGAGGTTGGTTTTTTGTCATATTTTATCCATTTGTAGAAGAATAGGTCATCTTATCTTCTTTAAAGATAAAATTGAGTTCTGGTCATGAGATTGCATTGTGCAAGAAACGTTGTGGAATCGATCAAAAAAGGTTGATCAGCTAGCATATAAGTATTGGTGTGTACTGCAAGGTTCTTGAATCATCAAAATGAACATAGACAAGTTCGCAGTGGGGACGCTGTACGCATGATGCAAGTGCATTTATCCATGGATATATGAATTATGGAGAGGTCCCACTTTGTGCATGTTAGAATATCACTTTATGAATAGCTTTTGAGGCCTTTCTTGAAAAGAATCTCTTCACCTTTTTATCGTAGAACGCAATGCTCGAGTTACATGAATAATGATCACATTTCTTTCATGAGCATGAATTCAGTATTTATCCCAGTGTGTTTTACAATTTGGCACAAATAACTTGTATATCTACTCATTGGCAAATGATCTAAGCAGTTAATTCTAAAAGTGTTGATTAAAAAATTCGGTTGAGACAGCTTAGATTTCCCAGTCTTCTCAAGTCAAGCCTGCACCAAAAAAAATGAATTTCTTCGGAGCAATGAATCTATTTTCACATTAAAACCATGGTAGAAGACCATCTAACATATTAATACCGTACCGTTAAATCAAAAGATACTTATGGGTGTGTGCGTGTGGGTGGTTCAAAGTCTAGTCAGGAGTGTTTTATCTGTTGAACTTGCCCCCAACTCTTGGTAGGGTGTCATCGAGTACATAAATGGCATGGTACTAAGTAGTACAATCTGTCAATGACTTGATTGTTAAAGAGCTCTCAAATTATCATTCTTCTCACTTTAATCGGTGACTCCACAGTAACACACTCAGGCAGTCCAGATTGAACTTGTTAGTGTGTGTGTGCTAGATTCCTAGGTACAAAATTTGAAATTTTGAGAGTCCGGACTTAGATTCTGGGGTGCTTGTTAGTGTCGAGCCCTGCTCTCGTTGAAAGAGTGAAAACAAAATTTGCCATAATTTTTTTTGGAGCCTTCTCTATTTGTAATCATTTTATTATTAGGAGCAAATGAATCGCCCTAGCCAGTAACCCTTATCTTCACCTGGTAAAATAGCAGTAGTAAAACGCAATGTTAATTCAGCTCTTCTATGTCATATCTTCCCATTTTATTCCCATAGTGATTGGTCTCTCTTAAAACATTTTTAAATTTCTTCAGATTTATTTCAATATATTTTATTCTAAATTGTTAAGGTGGCCCATGTTCCTTTAAGCATCCTTTCTCACCATCATGTGTAACACATTGTTAGTTTTATATAAACATGCCCCGTTGATTGACAGGTATGGAAAGCTGAACAAACATGATGATGATAATTAGGTGTGTGAGAAATTGATCTGATGTGATAAAATCTTGTTTTAGTTGTTGGCATTTTGCGTTAATACACCCAGGCAAAGTCAACATCACAGTGAATAATCCATAAAAAGTTTACTCTATCGTGCAAAGGCCAAGTTCATTGCCTTATCAGGCTATGTGATGATATTGTTCTTACAAATTGTCCTCCTCTTCCTGCTTATCCTCCTCCTTCTCCTCCTTCCTCTTCCTCTCCTTTTTTCTTCTTCTCCTTCTTTCTTCTCCTTCTTCTCCTCTTCCTCCTTTTCCTCCTCCTTTTTCTTCCTCTCTTTTTTTTCTTCTCCTTCTTCTTCTCCTCTTCCTCCTCTCCCTCCATTTTCTTCTCTTTCTTCTCCTCTTTTCTTCTTCTTCTTCACCTCATTATTATCCTTATCCTTCTCCTTTTTTTTTTTTTTTTTTTTTTGGTGGTAGTTTTGATGTCAATTTACGCAGATTACACTCGGGCCATTATAAAACAAACCGCCATGGTTTACAGCGGCACGTCTGAACGTGGCTTTTCTGTGCTGTATGTAATGTGGTATTGTTAGCCATAATGATTGACTGTGTTCTCATTCTGATATAATTTAATCTCATTTTAGTTCCATGCCCCCCGAGCGAAGAAACAGAAGACACCCGATTCAGGATCAAAAGACAAGGTAAAATCATTGATAATTATTCACTCTTGTCTCCACAAAATATTCAATTTTTGAAGAAATGCACTTTTATCCTATTTTTCCTTTTTTTTGTTCCCCATGTGCAGATTTTTTCATGATTTACTTGAATGCCTCGCTCAAGCAATCAGCACCTCGCATTTTGCTCAGATTTCTAAAACCTTATTTTTTCTAAAACCTTATTTTTCTAAAACCCTAGATTTCTAAAACCTTATTTTTAAAAACCTTAGATTTCCAAAACCTTATTTTCTGAAACCTTATTTTCTAAAACCTTAGATTTCTAAAACCTTAGATTTCTAAAACCTTATTTTTTCTAAAACCCTAGATTTCTAAAACCCTAGATTTCTAAAACCTTATTTTCTAAAACCCTTATTTTTGTTAAACCTTATTTTTTCTAAAACCTTGGATTTCTTAAACCTTAGATTTCTAAAACCTTATTTTCTAAAACCTTATTTTTTTTAAACTCTCACTTTCACCCTTGGAGAGAAGACCATATGGAAATAAGACCAAATGACCAGGGCTTAAATTAATCCAAGGCCACCAAGGCCTTGGATGCCCCTTTGATTGGCCTCAATGCCCCTCTCATTGGCCTTGGAGATTTTCTTTGCCCTTTCCAATTCTTCCTATTTGTGCTGTAATATAGGAATGTGCCCTACAGAAAAGTGGCCTTGCCCTAAAAATATTGAAGTTTAAGGCCTGAATGACTATAGAGTTCTCATAAATCTCTCAGTTCCTGTAGGTTATAACATTTGAATATACCACATAAGTGTAAATGCATTTTATCTGTTTACATTATATGTATTTTTCAAAGAATTAAGAAATGAAAGAAATGAAATGAAATGAAGAACAGGTTAATTGTATATTGATATACTATCCTTTGTATTGACTCAACCTCATTTCTACATGTTTATCTTTTCTGATGTTTTTAAAATACATTCAATATTTTCAATATGGAAAGTTCTATTATTTTTATTAGACTTCCTATATTTTCAAAAAAACAATATTTGTGTAGGGGGGAGGTCTGTTTTAGCATTAGTATTATTTTTTAATAAAAGATTTGCAGATGTCCTTACAAATAAAAACAAAGTTTCTTTATTTCCGTTTTTGAATTATTTGTACCTTTAGGATGCTCGTAGGCGAATAAAGCACCTCCACTCGGAGCATAAACGACGGTTTAACATCCAGACGGGGTTGGATGAAATACAGAGTTTAATACCCGGTATGAAGAACGGCAGCAATGATAATAACTCATCTAAGACAAGCACTGCAACTATGCTTCAGAAAGGTAGGAAAAGATTCATTTATTGATGAATGATGATTTACTGGAAAACTAGACAATTTAGAAATACATGTACTTCAAGTTCAAGTTTTATTTATCTTTCTTTCATAACACACTTTTTCAAATATGACATGAATAAAACAAGTTTAGTTAACATAATATGACGTTACTTGAAATTGTACACGAACTTATACAAAATAAGAGTATATAAAGACCGCTCAAGGGAAACATGAAAAGTGGTCTTTATAGGCAGGTCGTCTGTACATGTAGGTACAGGATTCAATCGGAAAAGATTTTCAAGGGAAACCGCCATAGACAAATGGTCTTTCTACACAGGTGGTCACTTAAGCAGGTTTCACTGTAGTTGACTAATGGGCATGCAATTACTCCTGAGAAAAAAACTGTCTGGAGCCATTTAGGAAAGTTTGATTTTGGAGTACTTAAGAATTGATGTATACCTAGATCTTGCTCAAAATCATATCCCTCAAAATCATGTCCCCTGCCCGTAGTGATGGGTATTGGACCACACACTAAAGTTTGGTCAAGAATTTTCAATTCATTTGTTGTCATAGTTTCAGCATAAATGCATTTGAAGAGCATTTTCTTTTTTCAGGGACATTTGTGCTGTGATGTTCTTCCAAACTGGCTTAAAAGAAATAAAAAATGCTCCTAAGATATTTTCATATTTACTAAAAATTTCTCTGTAATTCCTTTATTTATTTTGCAGCTCATGAATACATGGTTCACCTGAAGGAGGAGACGATCTCCCTCCGAAAAGAAGTGGAGAAATCAAGAGAAGAGGTTGAAAAAGTCAACAATGAAATATGGTAAGCCCTTAAAGTGACTCGGTAACATTGCCTGAGATTCTGAAACGAAATCCTGGATTTAGCTCATGCTGCAATCCTAATTATAAACCTTTAGGTCAGTCAGGAACCCCATGACTTTTACAATCGGATCGCCTGTCTGATTATCAAGAAATCAAATTTTCTGTTTTCCTAACAGGTTTTTTATAACACCACAGTCTATTGGGAAAAATGAGCAAGGAATAAACTCAAAGATTTTTACTTTTTTGAGGCACTTCATGATCATTTTGAAGCGCAATTTTTTTAGGGCTTCAATATTACACCATATCATCGACACCTATAACACGTAAGGCCATGCATCTCAGATTGCCTTTAAAATGCCTTTAAAATGTAATTTTCTATGATATACTGGCATATTCTGGTTGTTTTGTGATCCATATCCCTGCCCTTTGAAATGTATTCAGTACCTGATTATTACATTCTCCAACATTCTTGTTATAACCCATAAGTACTTCCCAGATATGTTCACATATATATATTTCTTCCTGGGCCCCATTTCACAAAACTTGTCATCACTGACAAATGACAGTTTTTGTTATAAGCTACTGAAATCCTTGCTTCTGATTGGTTATCAGCAGATTTGTCACTGATTTTTGTAATTTGTCATTGAAAAAAGGCTTTGTGAAACAGGTCCCAGGTGTAAATTGGAGAGTGGTATCATTTCTCTTGTGTGTTGCCTTGCAGTGATTGTCAAGACAGTCTACCCGATACAGGAGCACCGGTCAACTCTCAGTCAGAGAGGCAGCTCCAACAGATGTGCAATGAATATATCAATCAACAAATGAAAGACAATTGGAAATGGTGGATTGTATCCTTTATATACTGCCCTCTGATGTTGGAAAATGTTTGTAGTCTTGTGCTCACAGATGGAATTAATTACCTTAAGGTAGTATTCTAAAATTAATTTTATCTTGGGTGCTTTTTAACTGAAGCCTGTGTTATAATTTGTTAATCTGCCAGAATTTTTGTTTTGGTATACTTCAGTTTTTAATGTTATTGAAAAGAATTTTTTTTTTTTTTTTTGTAAAATAGCACTGTTAGGAGTTTTTGTTACAGCGCAGTAGAGTTTATATACCTCACTTAAGTAATCCAGCCATCTGATTGGTCGAAATTGCATTCATAAACTTCAACTGTTCCTGTAAAATTCCCGGTAACCATGCTTAAAACATTTCAATATTTTTAATAACCATGGTTATTAAAAAAATAAGTCAGTCTCCATGGTTACCCCATAGGTTTACATGTTAAAAAATGGTTTGAGCGATGGAGGATACCATACGTGTGCGAAAAATTGGTCGGCAATTTCAATACAATTGAATCTCGATCGATCTTACCGACAATTTTATCTTGCATTGTTGACATGAAGACGAAAATAAACTCTCAAAAACAAAAAAACAACATCTGCCGATAGATCTTGATCTAAGTTCGTGCCAATATGCATTGCAAAAGTAAAAGAAGGGTCCGTTTCATGGAGCTTTTGCGAAGCATCCCTCACGCAGAGCCGTTTTCAATCTATTTTAATGTATATATTGGAGAAAACTGCCAAGCATGTTAACGGTGCCTGATAGTCGAGTGGTCTAAGCGTTGGTTTTCGATACACCCCTTGTTGTACGCAAGAGTTCGAATCCCGTCTTCGACAAAAATGAAAAATATTTTTTATTTTTTATTTTTTAGTCTATTTTTTTTCGGCATATAAAAGTATTAATGACTGCTTTAATATTCGAGAAATAGTTGTTTTCATACGCTCTCGGGAAGGTTACAATTGGGCTATTCCCCTCGGCAAGCCTCGGGGAATAGCACAATTCTAACCTTCCCTTGAGCGTAATAAAACAACTATTTCTCTCAAAGCAGTCATTAATAATATATTATTTGTGTAGTAGCTGCGCTATAGGTATTGATCTAATTATTACTATTATTATTGTTTCCATTGATCTTTGGAATAATCAGAGGAAGAAAAACAGAAGGCTGTTATCTCTGTGTAAAAGTATATGAGTTAATGCCCTTCTTGATCCAAACAGAAAATACCAGCTCATGTAGGACATACTCACTACATGTGTGACAACCAATAAATGATTTTAGATTTAATCTTGTCATGATAGGCCAATAAAATCACTCTCTTGCTGTATGCATTACAATTAACCTGTTTAAGGCACATGTGCATTCAACCGAACACAATTTTATTTTTGTTATTTTTAAAATAATGTTTAAATAATCAATGATTGAATTTTATATTATTGAGGTGTACCCTGGTACGTATATTTGTTTAGGAACACGACATCACAAGAGTCTATATTCCTTAGCCCTCATTTACAGTTCAGCATGATAGCTAAACCACTATTCACCTCATACGTTGTCGCAGTATGTACCAGCCCGGGGGCAAACTTTGACGAAGACGTCTTAGAGTGGGTCGAGGAGAGCTGTCGACTCAAGCCTCTCAGAAAATGTGAGTTCTTAACTGGTAACTGGTTGATTTTTTTGTGATGTTGATAGAAATTTCACATGTCATTTGTCGTGTAGAATTATGAAAACCTATATTAAACTAAGAAATGAAATAGTAACCTATTAATATTTAATAGAGCTTGATGCTTGACACCTGCAGTACCGCTGAGTTTACTAACATGCCTCACAAATTTTTGTGGACAAGATTTAAATTCTTGTGCCTTTTTTGCACCATCCATTTTGAAATGAACAATGTTTCATGATGTCCAACTTGGTATATACACCCATTTTGAATTACCAGAAGAAATACAAGCCTTAGTTTATCCACAGATGTAAGGCACAATTTAACAAAGAATTGGCTTTTAAAATCACCATGCTTTGCTGTCAAGTTCTTCAGAATACTTTATTTCCTTTTCTGTGCTTTGGAGTGTACCATCGTTCCTCAATGTAAATTTATATTTGAAGTGAAAATAAACACAAACACAACTCTAAAGAAAGTAGAGAAATCAGAGAAGCGTATGGGGGAAATTTTGAATGAAATTGGGCCCCCAAAATCAGAAAATTATGAATTTTGAAAGTCGTGAGAAAACACACTTAGGAGAAAAACAGATTTTTTCTTCTTTTTCGTACATGACAAACGGGAGAGTTGTCCGCAACAATGTCACAATCCACTGACCAACTTGCCACTTTTATATGCACATAGATTAAGGGATCTCATATTTCAAAGTTGTTAACTTTCCTATCATTGGTCCTATTCATTTCAAACTATCCCGGTCTGTTTCTCTTATTTGTCTGCTTTCATACAGTTGCACTCATTAAAAAGATTGGATTACCCTTTAAAGTGGGACTGCACTACTTGTAGCTACTTGCGCCCTCCATATATCAAACAATGCCTTATCGGTGCCTGTTGATTCCCCATGAAGCCCTTTTTCTTATGTTAATTGAGAGCTGATTTGATGAGATAACCACCTGTCAGTGGCCTTGCAGGGAGGTCTAAGCCCTCCTGGAAAAACTAGTGCAGATAGGCTTTAACTTCTCCACACTTTCTTCTCTCATTACAGTGGTATACAAGATCGTGAGGCAAGTGAGCACCCGGACGTCAGTCCTCCTCAAACCCGTCCAGCTACCGCAAGAGGTCCGAGAGATCATCAAGAAAGAGATCGAGAACCCTTCCTCATCGGAGCAGTCGTGATATTGACTCCCCGCTTAGCTTAGCTTAGCTTAGCGCTAGATAGACTCATTTATGCTACCTTTCATGCCAGCCAGGCTCTTCCTGGGACCCGTTTTCACAAAGCCTTTTATCAATGACAAATGACAAAATTCAGTGACAAATCTGCTGATAACCAATCGGAAGCAAGGATTTCAGTAGCTTATAACAAAAACTGTCATTTGTCACTGAGGACAAGTTTTGTGAAATGGGGCCCTGTTTTAAATGTGTATAGTATCGCCATGAATAGAGTGTCGTTGATCCCATCGCCAGAGTGAGCTGGACGGACTTAAAATGCTGCAGCTAGAACAGATACAGACAATGCTCATGTGATACATGATTTCCGCATTATCCGCCACATGGAATGGACCCTTCCTTGTTATATTTGTGGGATAAACCTCGAAAGACTGGTGCCATATTGTCGTGGAGTGTTTGTACTTACATGCAGTCACTTCAGTGGAAAGGATACTCTTGAGATAGGATCATGAAGGAGAGAGTACACCATTATTTTCTAAGCTATGCCTTTTGCATGTACATAGCAGGAAATATTCTGACTAGAGATTCTCATCTCTTGTTGTATCATCATTTTCTTTGGGGGAAATAAAATCATTTATTAACACAACTGAAGAAGAAAATATTATTTTAAAAATGTAATTTATGTAAAACATATGTACTTTTTTCCGCCTCTACATATCTTTTATTGTTGTTTTGGTTTTATCATCTTTTTCTTGGCTGGAAATGATTAACTACACCGTTGGAAAGGTAAAATTCTGAAAAGAAATACAGTTCCTGACGAAACTGTGGATGAGTGACCACGAGATGGCCTCTTCCGTTTCCCTCACTTACTTTGGTGGAAAATCATGTTACATCTATGAAGAATCAAAAAATTATGAACGGAAAAATAGTTCTGGACAAAACTGTGGATGAATATTCCTCTCTTGACGGCCTCTCCCACAACTCATCGTCTTTGAAACTGCATCACCTTTTAAAAGCACAGCCTTGCATGGAAGCCCCACCATAGAGTCATCATCATCAACTTGAAGCTATGATCTGGAAATTGAATGTCTACCAATGAAGCACCGAGGGATCTTTCTCTGCTGTAGATATATGATCATTTGCACCGTTTCTGTTTGCTCTTTCCCCTAACGAGCATCGTGTTCTAATTGTCATAAAATAGGCATTCAAGAGTAATTTCTTTTACCCAAAATGCTGTCTTAGATGAATTGTGCAGACCCTATTCCTAACATGGTAATGTGGACTGTGCAATTATTGAGGTTCTTTGAATGCATATATTGGCTATCAGAAATTATCAAAGGTAAACATGAAAATCGCTCCTTAATCCTTGTCTTCCTGTGGAAAACATTTACAAATTCTCTTGTTCTCTTTCATCACTTTCTTTTCCAAATACAAAATTGTTGAACCCCTATAACTGATGCTTGGAAAAAATGTGCATTTCGTAGATGAAATTGTTTTTTGATGTCACCTACATTCTGCAAAAATTGTGTGTTGCGTACAGGCAGAACCTTCCATAAGAAAGTCTTTGTGTTGCCAATGGGAGGAGTACAATTTAGTAATGATTTTGTCAACCTCAAAGGGGCTGGCAGGGGGGGGGGTGGAACCTCACTCCCCCTCCCTGCCTTGTAATTTCTGAACATGGCTTACTATACCTATGCCTTACTACTATTATGATTGATGTTATGAACAGTGTAAAAGGCCGTCTAAATGTAAAATAGCACTTCCGCTTAACCACTTAACTGCTTTTGGCTTAAAACGCATTCATACCCCCTGTGCTACTGCATTTTTGTACTGTACGAAAACCTGACAAAAACTACACAAAAAAGGTGCATTTTTTTTTGGTAGAGTGCCATCTACTGTTCAAGACCTGTATAACATCATTGCATTGCTACTTACACAGTGGGGCTTGGCATTATGCAGTGCTACGGTCTTGAAAGTACAATGCCCTAAGCACGTACATGTACGTGGGTAGCAGTCAAGTGGTTAATAGAAACAAGAAAAACCAGTTCAGAATTTCCCCTCTGCATTTTTCGCGAAAAAATGGTTATCATTCCTCCGTCGGGATGACTATAGTGCTTCTACTAAAACCAAAGAACATAGCCTGTGTCTGATCCTGACAGATATTGAGTTCCTTTTTAATGCTGCAGTCAGGTCGTGGGTGTTAGTAGGATTTTTATTGTTTTTATGTACAGGTACATGCAAAATCTATGATGAACAGAGAAAGAGAGCTATATTTCCAAGTACTATATATTTTGGAGAGATCAAGGAGAGGAGATATATATGTGTTCATTTACATGTGTTTGGGTGCACATGTACCGGTATGCTGTATGTGTACTGATGGGTGTGGTTAGTTTTCATGTACAGAAATAGAAATGTTCTGTTTTTATTGTGCAAGCATGTGTATTCACTGATCTTTCTTGAAGTAATACAGTCTGTTAAGAGCCATAAGGGCATTAGGCATTTTACACAGAGTTCAGGCTTTCTACAGAGTATGTCACTGCAGCCCCCTATCGTCTGTCGAGAGACAGGATCTTGACGACGATTTAAAACTGCGTATTGAAATTGTGTATTCACTCATCTTTCTTGAAATAATATCGTCTGTTAAAGCCATACTACACTACTTATAGCTACTTGTGCCCTCTATATAGCAAACAATGCCCCTGTTGGTTCCCCATGATCCCCTTTTTCTTATGTTAATTGAGAGCTTATTTGATGAGATAACCACCTGTCAGTGACCTTGCAGGGAGGTCAAATCCCCCTGGCCAAACTAGTGCAGACAAGCTTTAAGAGCATGGAGGGCATTCAGTATTTCACACAGAGTTCATCCTTTCTGCCTCTCTGTAGGGTTTATGTACATGTAGCCCCCTTCGTCTGTCGTGAGACAGAAGATCTTGAAGACTTATTTAAAAATATGTATTGAAATTGTGTATTCACCGATCTTTCATGAAGTAATATCGTCCGTTAAGAGCCAGTAGAACATTCAGTAATTTACACAGAGTTCATGCTTTCTGCCTCTCTGTAGCCCCCTATCGTCTGTTAAAGGAATCCGGTAACTTTGTCTCAGATTCTGAAACAAAATTCTGGATTTAGCTCATGCTGCAATGATAATTATAAACCTTTAGGTCAGTCAGGAACCCCATGACTTTTACAAGCCGACCGCCTGTCTGATTATCAAGATATTTATGATTAGAATTACAAATGTTGAAAACCGTTTGCCAAACGGTTTTCATAACACGACAGTCTATTGGGGAAAACGAGTATGGTAAAACCGGTCACTCAAAGATTTTTACTTTTTTGAGGCACTTGATCATTTTGAAGCACAATTTTTTAGGGCTTCAATATTACACCATATCACATCACAGACACTGATCACACGTAGGGCTGTGTATCTCAGATTTAACATTGTTAAACGATGCCTTTAAGAGCTAGAAGGGCATTAACTCTGTGTTACAATATATGAGTTAATGCCCTTCTGGCTCCAAACAGACAATCTGTTCATATTTGAATGGAGAAAACTGTTCCATACTAGTCAGTCCTGAAAGCATACATTATTGGCTGCATGCCTTTGTTCTAGGCCCTGTTTCATAAAACTTGATATCAATAACAAGTTACAAGCTACTGTTATAAGCTACTGAAATCAAGGCATCTGATTGGCTGAGAGCAAATTTATCATAGAAATTAAGCATTTGTCATAGATAAAAAAAATTATGAAACCGGCTCCTGGTTTGAGCAAGGTGTTCTTCTGTTTCATCTCTTGTTCTGTTGCAGTGCTAAACATGTGTCCATCCTGTTCATTATCTCATATTTTTTACCCTTTATTTATCTTTGTTTTGTTTTGTTTTCATGTTTGCGCTTGTAACATAAAAACAATTTCATGTGTGTACACTATCATTTGAAGTGAAATGTACAGAGCTTTATTCCTGTATAGCATTCCATGGCATTTGCAGTTTCTTTGAGCTTGTACACTACCATTAAAATTAAAGAAAGTCCTGAGGAAGGTTTTTGTGTGCAGACATAGGTCACTCACATCAGACTGGGATGAATTAATAGATCATTTTCGTAATGTAATCAAATTTAATGCACAAATCTTTGTAAAGTGCCTTGTTATAAATTATTTCATTCACCTGTTCTGAATAATTGTGTTTCAATAGTCAGAATACAAATTGCATATGTTACGTGTTGTAAGGTAGGATATGTTATGTTTCTCCTACCTAACAACATATACTGTATGAAATTTGCACGCTGACTATTGAGATACAATTATTAACAGGTGAATGAAAACATTTGTATCGAGGCACTTCAGTATAAATTTGGTTACATTAAAAAAAAACTATTATTGATTCATTTAAAAATTTCCAAGCCTTAACCAATTTGTGCTTTTTCTTTGTACCGGTAAACATTTGGGTCCCCGAAAACTAATTACCATCATAACAGAATATCTCTCGTTTTTAATGTCTTTTTGTTTTGCAATAGAGAGCTATTTGATTGTTTTCATCACATGTAGCCGTAAAGGGGGTGTTTCACAAAGACTAAGATGGACTTACGTTGGACTTGTGAACTATGGCAGGCCATTTATGCCACTGGTTGCTTTCACCATCCCTGGCATTATGATTGGTCTCTCAAGGGACATAAACTTAAGTTTACAATGTATGTAACTTTTTTGCTTCAACAATGAACTATCGAAAAATGTAAATTCTGTAGGTTTGTGACATCTCTTGAGAGACCAAAAGTGAGAGCAACCAGGGGCATGAATGTTCTGCCATAGTTCACGTTCAACTTCAAGATAAAGTCGAGTTTTGGTCATGCGATTGCATTGTGAAAGAAACGATGTGGAATTGGTCAGAAAAGGTTGATCATCTAGCATATAAGTATTGGTGTGTACTGCAAGGTTCTGGAATCATCTAAATAATAAGAATTTGGCCCAGTCTTGGTGAAGTTAAAAGCACTGTACACAGAAAGATGTATATGGGACTATACCAACATGAGGCATAAAAATCCATCCCGATATTTATGTTTCATGCCATATTTAGCATATTTAGGCATTTGAAGAACCATGCGTTTCAGGGAACATTTTTTATCTGATATTCTTCCACACTTGCATAATACAATGATAACGCTCACAAATTATTTTCACCTGTTCCCAGAACTCAACTTTCTCATTCCATGTGGGACCGCAAAACTTTAGGTACATTTTTAGCTGTACATGTTATGTACCATCATCCAGAGGTCTTTTTTTGTTTGTGGTAAAACTGAATATTGTCTTTTGATTGTCCCTAACCCTAACCCTGTGCCAAAAGAAACAACATTATAATTCTCACATCAAATAGTGTTATATACATATTCTGTCCTTCAGTATGTCAGTTTGCATGGTTACTTGTCTTTATGTATTCATGTTTTTTGTTTGTTCCGGGGGTGGGGCCGTACTCGTCTGTCTTCTAGGGATTTTTATTTCATGAAAATAGCAATATATTTTTTTCTTGTCTCATCATTCTTCCCAAGGTTTATTTTTGTGGGGAGATCAAAATGCCTGCTAGATCATGCTGTAAATGATGTGAGATGTGTTACCATTATATTATTAGTGTTTTGTGTTGAAATACACCTGTAATTTTCTTGTGAGCACATTTGAAATGCCATTTCAATTATTATAATAAAAAAAAGAAAATATTTGAATGTAAATATGAACAGTGTACTTGTGTATTTATTTATTGATGAAGAGAAACTGAAAAAGAAACATTGTACAGTTTGTGTAAAGGAGAGGGGAGGTGGCTGGTGTTTAAAGGTGTACAGGTACAATTTTTTTTTTTCCCCAATTTTTTGGACCCTCCGACAGGCCATTTTATTGAAAGCAATCTCTGAATAACAAATTTGAATACAATCATGTACAAATGAATATCATATAATACCACTTCAGAATAAGATATACATCATGATATCAACCATAATAAGCGATGACTGAAATCGTAGCATATTGATAATAAAAAATATACAGGTACAATGTTGCCGGTGTCATAGGCGATTTGTTCCGTGCAGGCGATCGGTTCCTCCGGAACCGATCGCCTGGATATGTACCCGCCGATTTGTTCCGGATTCGTAGATTCGTTCCGCTAGTCACAGGCGATCGGTTCCGGCCAGGCGATTCATTCCGTGGAACCAATCGGCGGGATATTTAGCCGCCGATCCGTTCCGAATCTCATCGGAGAGCGTGCGTGCTCACGTATTATTGAATACACGCCATGGTACACCCCTAAAGCAAAATGAACTATTCTGGTCGGCCTTTGCAACCAATCAAACTTCTCCAAATTAGCTACACCAACGATTGCCAATTTGAGAACTTTGTATAGAAATGCAGATTCCCGTTGTTCAAATATGTTGATAATTGCGGCCAATGATTGACCACAATTAACAGTAACTATAGACAGCGCCGTCGCGAAGCGACGGGGACTGGGTGGTCTAGCAAAAAGGGCAGTTGTTGCCATAGGCTTAGTTTGCCTGTAAAAGCAGACGTCGGGGTGTTTTCTAATCAGGCCTTCTAATTTGGTTTGAATGCTGCTTTATATGATATCGTGTTACGTCAACCACCTATTACCGGGCTTCATCACAGAATCTAATTATGCATGTGGGCTGCATGATGTACATGTAGTTTAAATGAAAGAGATGCGGGGTGGGGTGGGGGGGGGGGGGCCGGGGTCAACACAAAAAGAAATGAGTGGTCGAGCTGATAATTAAGAAGGACCAATAAAAAAAAAAGAAGAAGAAAAGAAGAGAAAGAAAATTCCTCAAGTAAAAGACGTGTCCGGCAGAATAAAAAAAAAAGAAATAAAAGAAAAACCCGACATATTTTGTTGAATTTTCAACCCTTGGTACAAGCCGACAAAAGTTAGTGTTAAACAGAGCCATAGCATAGTGTGTCTATACCCCCCCCCCCCCATTCCGCTACATACAGTGGCAGATCTGTTGCGCCCCCTTGTTTGGAAACCACTAATTTCACGTACATTTTCACGTACATGTAGGCCTAATATCAGAAAACTATCGCCTGCCCCCCCCCCCGTTTTTCAAATTTTCGGGCTGCGCCCGGCCCCTATTTTCGAATCCTGGATCCGCCGCTGTAGTGCGCACCCTTTCCTTACTTATTCCAAGTGCCATTTTAATATCAATTGTCACAGTTGCTACGTGCACCTTATACTTTGACAAAGTGGCCCTTGTACCTTTTATGCATTTCCCTTGTAAGCATGCCCTTTGAATCTGTGATGGGTGTCCCATCTGTAAGTTACACTTTTTTTTCTTTCCCTTTTTTTTTTAATTAGAATACTTCAGTCTCAGAAAGGCCTCATTCTCTGAAATTTCAGATAATTTTCTCATTGCCCATGTAACTGGCCTGCATGGAGTGGTTATCTTTATTCTCATGTGCTTTCGATGTAGAAACTGTGAAGCCAGTCAGTGTGGTGTAAGGAAATACTTGTGATTAACTGATCATGGTATATAATTTGTAGCTTATACCGTTCGCGCGTAAGTCCAATGGAAAAGTCACACAGGGGGCGTGAACAAGCACATTTCTTCTAAATTACGCTTAAATCTCTTCCAAATTCTACCGATAAGTGTTTTGAAATCTTAAAAATGACGGAACTATCTATTTTCGAAAATTATTAAAAGTTACATGATTACAAAGAGGAAATATCAGGCATTTTATAGATGTTGGTATCTATTCCGGACAGCCTTCACAAATAATGCTAAACCTATCAAACCCGGCCAAAGTACGATTTTTCTGATTCCCACCCATGCCTTTATAACGGGCGCTGAAAATCTCTTTCTTTATTGCGGACGGGTGAACGCTTAACTGTCCCATGAAATTGATATGTGCCTATTTCATTACAAGGTAATTGGCTTGGTCGCAAGCACCTTGTTATTTTCTAAATGTGTTCATTACTGTTTAAACCAATTTCATTTTTTTTTCTATATATCTTGTCAAGGCGTCATTCATTCAAATTCTTCGACCGCTAGTTCTGAAATGTATTGTCTATGCGACAAACTGAATGTGAATAGCAACTGATTAAAATTGCAATGCATGTACATGTGAATTTATTAAGCAGTACTACTATATTAATATCTACAGTCACTTGTTTACCAGAAGCAAGAGTATGCACGTGCGTGCATGCATGATATACATGTACTCTATGCGCATATACTAGTCAGTAGGTTATTTATTTATTTATTTTTCGTACCGCGCGCGGGTAATTCCGTACGAGGTTATAAACCTTATTATTAAGTAATATTTCAAAAAAATAATATTGGTTTTCATTCCAACAATAAATACAAAAGTATCAAGATAAAGCTAAAATTTATTTTTACCATGTTTATTCGACACAAGTAATAAAAATATACGCGATTATATAAGCAGAAACGTTCGGCCAATGTCGGATAAGAACGGCGGCTTTCGAACGTATCTGCGAACGAGTCGATCCAGTAGATTCGTTCCGCGGAACAAATCGGCGCGCCGATTTGTTCCGCGGAACCCGGAACAAATCGCCTACCACACCGGCAGTGGGAGGGGTGCACTAGACGTTCAATAAGAATTGATTGTACTATATGTATTGCGCCATCTATTCTAAGGCACACAGAAAATGAATGTGAATTGGGAGTCCCGAATAAGTGCCAATTTGTCACGTCTAGCTTTGTTAAAAACTTTGATTTCAAACGATCTAAGTGATATTGTAGTTCTCAACTCCAAGGGTAATTTATTCCACAGGTAGGGTGCTGCAGCGTGCAGGACTGGAAAGCCACTTTGCCGCAGGTTTCTCTTGTTCTTGTGATGATCTGAAGATGTATGTCTTTGTCTTTCTTCTTTTGGGTCACCATTCAGCTAGGGAAAATGTGCCAACGTGCCATCAATACTATAATGTATATATACAATGATAATGTAGGAGGAGGGGATATGTGCCCCTGGTAAAACCAACATATCCTCACCCCCCCCCCCCTCCCGCCAGATATCCTTGGCTCCGCTACTAGACAGGTTTATATAAAAAAGATTGCATCATTTTTTGTAACAAATGTCACTTGAATATGCGGCATATCGATGGATCTTGATCTATGAACCTGACGATGACTTTGCACATTGTCATGGGCTGCACTCAGTGAAACTAGCCCCCCCCCCCCCCCCCGTGATGATTAAAACACGAATAATTAGCAGCTAGTTGTTTTATTGCGCTCTTAATTTTGCAAAGTCACGAAGCAGATCTATACATCGGACCAGATCGCGTGACTCTTTATAGGGGACGGATTCAGGACTTTGTACAGGCGGAGCAGTGGAGGGGATGGGGAGGGGTTGGGGGTCCAATCCCCCCAAAATCTGACAGGAAGAAATATGAAAGAAAAGGTCATCAGGTTTTGAAAGTGGTGATTTTACTAAGAAATTATCTGTCAAGTGAAAGAGGGTTTTCGGACCGGAGGCCCCCCCCCCCTTTCTATTCTCTCTATTCTCTCTCTCTCTCTCTCTCTCTCTCTCTCTCTATCTCTCTCTTTCTCCCTCTCCCCCCCCCCCTCTCTCTCTCTCTCTCTCTCTCTCTCTCTCTCTCTCACACACACACACACCTATGCTCTCTCTCCATTTCGCGTTCATGTAAACGTTTGTATATAATGAAGGGGTTTTAAATGGTCACTGAACGCCTCTGGATGTAAACAGATCGGCAGCCCCCACCAACCCAAACGGTCTGTCAGCTTATGGATAAGCAATCATAATAGCAAATTGCATCATGCAAAATTCGGTTGTGGCTGGTACAAACTGCCCGCCTAATAGTCGTGCAAGAAAAGGCAGCTGACTTCTTGCCAAATGTGAAAATGATATAGTCTGTGTCAACCGGATTAGGGCGAGAACTATATAGCTACATGTATAGTATAACGAAATATATACGTGGAGCTTGCTTCCTGAAATCCTATACATTATCAGATAAAAACATCAAACGACAATCAACAGACAGAATAGTATCTCCTATTGTATTACCAGAATTTTAGATACATTTCAAATGGCAATCCAACCCTTGTAAAAAAAAAAAAAAAAGCTCATGTGTATAAAAGCAGAAATATTATGAGATAACAGAATCGGTGAGTTTGAAATAAATCGGACTAGTAAAAAGAAAGTGATGAGGGCCTTTGTCGAATACTTTTTGATGTAAGCTTTACTATTTCACGTTATCAATAATCATAAAATGGGACAAATCAATTTTTCACATACTTTTAAAAAATAGGGGGGCACAACTGTTTCGTGTCTACGCACTTTCTGGAGACCTTTAGTACACAAGATACAAGTCCAAGAATGAGCAAAAGTCAACACATGCAGCTGGCTATTGCAGATTGTGTGATGATTATACATGAATAATTAGTTAGTTGTTTTATTGTACTCTTAATATAGCAACGCCACGATCGAAGTAGTTCTATACCTGATCAATCTGTCACATACTTTCAGAAATTGGGGGGGGGGGCACAATCTTTCCGTGTCTACGCACTTTTGAAGACCTTTAGTATACAAGACACAAGTCCATGAATGAGCACAATCAACACAGCCATCTATTATTGATTGTGTGATGATTACATAGGACGAATTAGCAGTTAGTTGTTTTATTGCGCTCTTAAATTTGCAAAGCCACGAAACAATATCTATACATGACCAGATCGCGTGACTCTTAGGGGACGGATTCAGGGTTTTGTAAAAGCGGAGCAGGGAAGGGGAAGGGTCCAATCCTCGAAAAATCTGACAAGAAGACAAAAATAAAGGAAAGGTCTTCAGGTTTTGAGAGTGGGGATTTTACCCAAAATTTTTATGCGAGAAAAAGGAGGGTGTCCGCCCCCCCCCCATCCCCCCTTATCTCTCTCTCTCTCTCTCTCTCTCTCTCTCTCTCTCTCTCGAACCTATGCTCTCTACCTTTCGTGCTCACGGACATTATATACTTTCTGTTTATCAAGGGGTTTTGAAGGGTGTGGAAGTAGAAATATTATGAGAAACAGAATAGCGAAAGTTTGAAATAAATCGGACCAGTAAAAAGAAAGTTGTGAGGGCCTTTGTTGAATCCTTTTTGATGTAATCAATTTTATTACATACTTAAATAATATAAAACTTGGTAGGGTATAAATAATGCAGTTGTTAAATGTATTATCCAGTTCAATTCAATTCAATTCGATTGATTTTATTCAATGAAATTGTAATTTTATTTGCAATTAATATAATTATATTACAAAAAAAAAATACAATGATCAGAAATAAAACAAATATAATAGCAATGGCACGAGAAAATATAAACTAAATTGAAGCAGAGCTTGATGAAGTATTAGTTCCTTAGATGATGTTTTTACAATACGTCTTAAAAACAAAATAAACAGAGAAAATCAATAAGTTACCAAATAGGTTTCAATAAAGAAATTATGAATTTGGGGAAGGAGATTTTTTTAAAGAGGAAAAGATGGGGAAATAGAAGAAGGCAAAAAATAAATAAATATAAAAAAGGACAAATGAATGATTGCAAAAGCTCTAGAAAGATAGTCTATTCATTATTAAAGTTCCTCTAGAAATAAATTATTAATGCTGGAATGTTGAATCATAGGGTCATATTGTTTTCTGGGCCACACTATAAAAAAAAAAATAATAATAATTCCTGTAGGCCAATTCGGAAACCCGCATCAGGGCTTTTCGTCGTCGTCGTATAAAATTATGATAATCATGACAATTTCAAGCAAATTCGTTTGATGGAGAGAAAAAAATATGTGGTATTGTAAAGGGCAGTATGGCACATCGAATGTCCTCACGAAGTTATCTAATTTATGAGGCTTGAACCGACTCATGCCTTGTCGCACCTGTCTCTGACAGGTTTTTATGACTACCTGTATATGTTTCGATGACCATGATGCCAGGTAGTGTCTGCCCATAAATTATGACAAAATTGCTTTTGATACCTAATTAAGCAAGCCGCAACAATTAAGCAAACAGACAAGTCGGTTGTTCTATTTCCTTCTGAGAGCAACATGCCATTATCAAAATATTCAGATCGTCGTTTTATCTGTTTCCTTTATTTTATTTCATTTGTTCTCTTTGTCTGATAAAATATGTTTTAGTGGATAAGTTCGATGTTACCATGATTTATTTCATGTTCATATCTGTTTCAACTTTATATGATATTCTTTTTACTTTACAAATTGAGCATCTTCGTGGAGAGATGTGGTCCTCTAGCGATGCATGGAGACCCCCTCCTGGCTACGGATGACGATCGAGAGCAGAAAGTAACCGGTTTCGAATTTTCTTCTTCTTCTCCTTTTTTGTTCTTCCTTCTCCTCCTCTCGATATTCTGTTCTTTGGCCGGAGTTCCCATTCAAAAGTCTTTGAAAAACTGTGAACTTTTTACGGGGAAATTGATCTAGAAGTAGTTTGCAACCTAAAATGTGCAACCTAAAAACATGAAATTTAGGATGCGAGGGCCAGTGACCAATTCCATGACCAGGCATTTATTTTGCCTAAAACGTAATTTTGTTAATGACCAGTCATTAGTAAATACTAATGACCGGGTCGTTGGTAAAATCATGTTATAAAACATCTTTAAAAAAATATTTAAAAAACATCATCTTATAAAAGAAAAAATACACATCATTTTGTTCGGGCATTATATAAGTAAAAATTTCCCACACTCGGTACGTACCTTCGAAACAGTCCAAACACACTATCGAGGCAAGCGTGTTAGACTGTTCCAAGGGTACCTTGTGTGATTCTGACCAATGCCCTCATTGCTGTGTAATATTTGTTTAATATATTTGTTTTCTTCTATGTTTTGTTCTGTGTCTGTTGTGGCCTTACCTATTCATGATTGTTTATGCATCTGGGGGTTACCAAACAGGGCCTCATGGAAGAACATCATTGGTGAAAATGTGCAACCCTGTATAACTGTCAGAAATAAGTAAATCAATAAATAACTAAATCAATCAATTAATATGGATATTTTAAGAATTCTCGGGGGCCAGTGGTCCTTGCTCCTCCAACCCAACAGTCGGCACATTGTTTCATTCCAACTCCCTGGTCAAAGAAGAGCAGAGATGTGGCCCGTAACAGTAGCTAGAAAACAGTACTCATGTATTACGTAATTCGCAAAATAAATCGGACTATAGGGTCCATGGTTTGACCATGGAACCGAGGACGCCAGCTCCCGTGGATAACACGGGACAATGGGTACACACTATATACCTCGAACCAGGAAATTCTAAATTGATTTCACAACTCCCTGTTCGCTAGATCTTTTTACAGTTATTTCGGCTGGTACATAATATAATATAAAGTAAAGCGTGACCCATCAACACATTCTGTGTTATGCGCAATTTTATAGCTCGTAGGCCTAAACATTTCCTAAACGATATCTCGCATTTTATACATGATGTAATCTTAACGAGGTGACGGGAAATTCACTATTGGCAGAGAATTCGGAAGATATAAATTGGACTTTGTTACATACAGTCATCAACCAGACGGGATCTACATACACTGGCATATGGTCGTTGATGACTTGGCGTAATAATTTATTCTCGAGAATGAATGTGGGTCAAGAAGGCCGATAAACAAGTTGGGAAGCCGCATGTCAAAAGCTTGACTCAAAGGATCAAATGGTGCTATAGACACGAGGAGCTGATAGTTAGGAAGAAAATCAGCTCATAAAGCGACACAATTATAACGGAGCCACCTAATTAATTAACCGGCATTCTGAGGAACTAAACGAATTCGGACAGACATCGAACAAAGAATCGTAAACCTCAAGCGAGTTTTTTTCTTCAAACTGTCTCCACGTATGATATCGACTTTTTTATATATACTTTTTTGCTGAACAAAGACCATAGGGTAAGGTATTAAACATTACTTGACTCTTTTGAATCAAATTTGTGAAGTCTAATTATATTTTTGCAGGGACAAGTTCTTTATCTCATCATTTATTATAGGACGTTTTGAGTACTCGATCCGAAGTGAAAAATGAAATAGATGAATTATATATCAACGGAAAGTTTATAAGCCATATAGATTAAAATACTTTCAATTATATGCCATTTTAGTGTCTGTCAAAGGAGTAAAAGCTTGATCTCTGAAAACTCAAAATTTTAAGCTTTGAAAATCGGAAGTTGTCGACCTAAAAACCTGATATCGACTTGATAACATCATCTTACTGTATGTGGAGTACGCATATTCACAATGACTTTGCATTAATTAAAAACGGCTAATCGCCTCTGCTATACAATGTGAGTCCAAAAAAAAGTTTACACCAAGAAAATTGCTAATTATTTTTAAAATCATCTACGAACAAGTAATAATTATACATCTTATGAAAGATTTTTTTTATTTTTTTTTATCCCAAATCAATTGGTATCATTTTTGTGTGGTATGTGTTCACGCTTGGATATTACAGGAGGCATTGTTTGCGAGAGTGCAAAAATCGATTTGCGCCAAAGATGCTTAATTGTGTGATGTAATTTGAATAAAACATTTGGAATTTGGGTATTAATTCGGTCTTTGCAGATCCAAATAACATCCCTAACAAAATTAATCATGCCACACATATCAAATATCGAATATCAAATATCAACGAACAAACATTTTGTGAGCGTGTGTGTGTGTGAATTTGCTTCTGCAAAAAGCATACCGGTATGCAATGCATTTCATTTGATACATTCAATTCATTCTCTCACTCCGCTAATCCCAACATAATACATGCTGTAGGCATCACTTTGGCGCAAGTCGATTTTTGCACTCTCGCAAACAATGCGTCCTGTTTATCCAAGCGTGAACACATACCACACACAAATTATACCAAATGATTTGGGATAAAACACTCTTTCATAAGAGGTATAATAATTTACTGTTCATAGATTATTTTTAAGATAATTAGCAATTTTCTAGGTGTAAACTTCTTTTTTTGACTCACACGGTATAGGTGAGCCGATGGGGTCCATGCACATAATGTTATATGTCGTCACTGTAACTTCGGCAAGTTTGACCCCTGTTGGCCCGTAATTTTGAGGGGTGCGCAGAAAATGAGGCTTTTCTGCAATACTGAAAGGGAAAATACTCGGATTCATCGGATAGCGGGGTCTTTAACAAAAGTTTCATTTTTCAGGTATTCGATCGCCTTTCCCTTGCCTCTTTGGAATTGAATAAATTAGATAGATATGACATCTAAGAAATCATACCCCATAGAAATCGTGTTCAGCTATACGTCATTTTAATGGTCGCCTATTTCAGTAGCTAACAGACAAGGTAGTTAAAATTGCCTTGGGTTAATTGACTTGCTTTTCGAAAGACTTTGCGATCGAGCGTGTTTATAATTAACTGCCTAGTAGACTGTGAATGCATGAGACATCGATCGCTCTCTGTGGTGGTTTAATTGATTGTATTATATAATTATGCTTTCCCTGTTATGTAATATGGTCTTCCCCATAAATTTCGGTGACCTAAACACTACTTCACATATATTTAATGCATTGGATCAGATAATTTACCAGGCACTATTATGCCCATTTATACTAAAGTTTGCTATGCCACTGTATGTATTAGTACGAGTAAAGTCACTGATGTATAAACAGATGGATGTATCAGTCAATTAATGTACAATAAAAAGGAAGCATTAGGGCTCCAATATATAAGTTGCAACATAAATCAGGCTCTAATTACCCTCATTGTGGATTAACACGAAGTCGTGTACGATTCACTAATCTCCGGCCCACTGTTGCGAGATGCCCTATTTTCTTTTAGCGACTATTTTATAGTTGAACGACTATGCTCACTCATACGTGAATGATATGATTCAAATTGCATTCAATTTTAAAGAAATTTATTAATGTTCATTTTGATATATGAAAGACAGGTTTATATTCGATATTTATTTTAAAATTTGAAATATAAATAGTGCCCATTTTTCCCGTTTCCTTCTTTGCCAAGACATTTTTTTTAGGTTTTTGAGAGTGATTATTGTAGAGCTTATTTTAATTTTCGTATCTCCATTGCTCATGATAGAATCTAGAGAAAGCCATGCCTGACACGCAGTTAGAGGAGGAAGGAGGGGGTGAAAGAGTCGACGATTTCATGACGTCAGATGGGGTAGACGTGACGTTTTCGGGTGAGTTCTCACTGTACTAGCAATTTTCCAAACGGTGTGTACGTTACCTGCCTTACAAGTTAAAAGTACTAAGGTTTCATCATCATCGTCAGAATAAATTGAAAATGGAGATTGTTTGTTTGTTTGTTTGCTTGTAGTTATGCATTTTTGTCATCCACTGACTATACAGTGCGTCCCCGAAAAAACGAAACCGAGAATTACCGATGTTTTATCATAACTTAATCACAATTATGATTAATAAATATTACATATCCGTAAAGCTTAGATCCTACTCTTTCAAGCAACTTATATGATGCATATTTCACGGATGAGTGATTCAAAACATTTTGAAGAAAAGGTACTAAAAAGTCATTCGGCGAACGGTATCTGACGTTCAAAGAAAGAAAGAAAAAAAATATTTAAAAAAAAAAAAAAAAAAAAATTCTAGGAAGTTCATTTTCTGCCCTTTCGTTGACGATCAGCCATGCACTCTTAAAAATGAAATGTTGGATCCACCCTTTTCAGTGCTGGATTCACCATTTTAAAAAGGGGCGAGGAGTGACAGCGTCTTAAATGCTGTTTTACCCTTTTTGAAAATGTTAAATATACAGCACTATAATAGTGCTGAAAAAAACGCTGGATTGTACCCTTTTCGGAATAAGGTAAATTACCCTGTTAAATGTGATTCTGACGTTATTAAAATGTTGAAAATGCAACCCTATTAAAGTGCTGGAGAAAGTGTTGAATGTGCTTATTTTATACCCTTTTCAATGGGGTAAAATGACATATTGAATGCGGTTTTGACCATATTAAAGTGTTGAAAGACCCTTTCAAAGGGCTGGAAATGGTGATGAGAACACACAGACACACATACGCGCACACACGCACACACACACACCCACGTACGTACGCACGCACACACACACACACACACACAAACAAAACAAAATATATAGTTGTATAGCAATTGCTTTACAATGAGCAGATCAAAAGTTCTGAAATTATTTATTTTTCTTTAACAAATGTACAAATGAATATTGGTGCAAAATTTTAACTGCAAATAATATAAGTTTTGTAACAGAATTACAATAATGTTGTCATATCAGGATACAGATAGATACATTTACAGCTGACATTTTAGAACAATCTCATTAAATAAGATGTAGTCTAATTAATAAAGGTTTCCACAACACTTAGAAATTGACAAACATATTATCTAAGATGATAAACTTCAGTTTAAAATAGTGAAAACTTACACATTTTTCATATGTTTAGTAGATAAATCATAATTCTCATTAATTCATAAATTCATTGATGATTTGGCTATTTTTTGTACTGATGATTGATTTATTAATTAATGATTACAATTTGATAAATAATTGTAAATAAAAACTTCATTATCATGCAGCTAATTAACAAAAATGATAATGAACATATCTTGCACAAAATTAATTGCCCCCTATAACATGTCAGTCTATGCGCGGGCTCTGGGGATTAAAATAGCAAACCTTAAATTACTCAAGTAGTAGACGGTGAAATTCTGAAGTAGACAGTGAGACAAGATAATTTGAGTCGAGGAATCCAATGAACACATTTTCATCACCGGCAAATGTACCCCTAGACCGGCACAATGCTTTATGAAAAAGTGCTCTCCCATTTGGGAGAGAATCTCTTGTTTGAAACCAAAGTTTGATATAGTTATATTAGCAATTGCTTTACAATCAGCATATTCAAAAGTTCTGAAATTATTTATTTTTCTTTCATAAATGAACAAATGAATTGTGGTGCAATATTTTAACTGCAAATATCAAATTTACATTGTAAGTTTTGTAACAGAATTACAATAATGTTGTCATATCAGGATGCAGATAGATAAATTTACAGCTGACATTTTAGAACAATCTCATTTATTAAGAGATGTAGTCTACTTTAGGTTTCCACAACATTTAGAAATTGACAAACATATTATCTAAGATGATAATCTTCAGATTAGACTAGTGAAAACTTACAAATGACTCAGAAACTGAATTTTTCATATGTTTAGTAGATAAATCATAATTCTCATTAATTCATAAATTCATTGATGATTTGGCTATTTTTTGTACTGATGATTGATTTATTAATTAATGATTACAATTTGATGAATAATTGTAAATAAAAACTTCATTATCATGCAGCTAATTAACAAAAATGATGATGAAAATATCCTGCACAAAATTAATTGCCCCCTTTAACATGTAAGTCTATGCACGGACTCTGGGGATTAACATAGCAAATCTTAAATTACTCAAGTAGTAGACGGTGACATTTTGAAGTAGACAGTGAGACAAGATAATTTGAGTCGAAGAATCCAATGAACACATTTTCATCACCGGCAAATGTAACCCTAGACCGACACAATGCTCTATGAAAAAGTGCTCTCCAATTTGGGAGAGAATCTCTTGTTTAGAACCAAATTTTGACCTCCAATTTAGGAGAGATTCTCCCAAGTTGAGCGTGCACCCCTACTGATAATCTACCATACAAATGACGCCAAATTCGTGAACAGAGAATTAGAAGTCTAAACCTGTCTAGGTCCAACTCATTGCAGAATTTCGGAGTCTTTGTGTGTGCCTGTGAAAAAAATAAACAAATGTTTCCCTTTGTGCATTACATGTACCATCATAGCTCACGTAATGCTCTTATAAAACATTCAATGTCCTAGGCTTTCCAGAAAGGGCTCAGAATTGTCTATCTGATCAAAGATAAATGTTTTTTGAGGTTAATTCTCCTTTAATGACCACAAAGATTGTAACTTTTTTATATGAAGCTACCAAGGTTGGGTAAACTTTTTTTGGATATGCACTGTATACCTCGTCAATTGATTGGCAGCTATTTGTTGGAAAGAGCCTTGATGCTTGCCATTAGCTCTTTGGCACGAGCTGAGATAACAATTTTTGGCAAACCAACCTCGTATACAAAGTGGTCAAGAAATGCATAGAATGCCTTCAATTCGGTGGCGTATTCGATATTGAAGACAAAGTGCAGCTTGTACAGTACGTCCACAGCTGAGGTGATGTCTCCACAGCAGGGGATTGCCTCCTCGTCAATGATGACAAAGAACTGGGTTGGTAGACGACGACTTCCCGTTCCCAGCAGGTACGGTTGGCTCCTTTTGAGTTTTCCATCCTTGCGTTGCTCTCTGATGAAGGATTCCACGCTGGTGCCAGGCTGGATGAGAAATAAAAATGAACATCATTTTAGTATTGGCAGGCCTTCTCCAAGGTTCAAATATTTACAAATGTGCAAATAATATGCAGATTTCTTCTAAATTATTTTGTGACGATTTGTTGAAAATGTTTTTCTGTCAAAGCACAATCTAAATTCAAAGACAAGAAATACTGAATTGTATGTATTTTCGAGAGTATTTATTGTTGCTTTAATGGATGCAACAGGAAAGTCCATTTTAGCATCACAATAAAAGAAATTATACATAATTGATTGTTATTGTTAATGTATGGAAATCTCATGAAGAACAGGTGGACTATAAACAATTTCCAGAAATTTGAAGACAAAAAAGAAATGATAGAAGAGCTCATAAAAATGAAACCATTTCATGAATTCATCGCGCATGATAGAATGATTACTTAACATCCTTCACTCCTCATAGAAGATTGGAATAAGACTACATGCACATTGCAAACATACCGGTCTTTTCACCAGGAAGTACTGCACTGCATCAGTCAAGGATGTCCTTTTTGCTGCATTAGATGGAAGGAGGTACACAGCACCCAGGAAAGCATAGTGACATCTCCCCTTGAATATAACAATCAAGCAAAAATTATAAAGTTAAGATACAATCTGCAAAAGTTGCTCTAGGACAGACAATTAGTTTGAACAAATGACAAGGGTTGGCAAATTGCCAAAGCAATATTTAAGTAATATTGACTGCCTTCTGGGCAATACGACATATATCGCCCGAACAGAAGGTGAGGGTGATATATGACAAGTCGTATTGCCCTGAATTAGGCAGTCAATATTACTATTATTAACCACATCAGACATCTAGAGCAAACAAGAAACTCTTACTATCTTATACTCTTAAATTATGTAGGCTACACAGGGTTTCCTAGCATTAGAAGTTGCAAAAACATTGTCAAACCAGCACTGTGCATCCAGTGTTTGACAGATTTTCGATACACTGCAAACAGTGTGCCTAGGGAGTGATTGTTACGTCACAATAGAGTTCGCGCAAAGTGCGCATTTTCTTATACGCGATGCGCGATGTAAATTACAGTAGCTGATGCGCGATGTAAATTACAGTAGCTGATGCGCGATGTAAATTACAACTGGCTCTATATTGCTCACTAGTTTAACACGCATTTTGCCATTGACTATTCAGATCGGGCTAAAAATTAATTGGTTTACTGTATAACCGTATTGACCAGCAAATTACACACAAAATCCCATTGACTTTTTTGAGCGGTCAATCATATTGTAGTTTTGTTGGCTTATCCAAACCTTGAGGGCAATAACATTTAAAAATTGCCCTGCTCAGATGTCTGATACGGTTAATAATAATTGATTTTCAATGATGTAGGTGACATGAAAGAAAACATGTCCGGTAATTATGGACCTGTGTTAGGTCCAGGCTAGGCGGTAATACAATACACTTCCATAGCTTTGAATGCAATAGCACAGACCCGCCGTATAGCTGAAGAAAACATCCAGAAATGTCCTGTTTTTGACTTCTATTTCCGAAATATATTACCAATTTCCGAATCAAAATTGTCTTTAATTATCAGTGAAATAGATTTTCAAAGGATGGAGTATGGCTTACCTGTTTCTGGAAGATGTAGAATGATTTTGGACTAATAAAATCAAGACATCGCACGTAAAGGTTGGCGATGAGCTCAGGAGACGCCGTGGACGACGCTATGATGCTGACGTCACTGAAAGCTTGGACCAATCAAATACGTGCCTTCACGGTTGTTTCATCGCAAAGCATGCCGGGACATAATTCTAGTCCATTTTCACCTTCGCCGTGATCAGCTGTCCTGTTGGAGTGTTGCAAACAACGGGATTCTTATCGAATCAACATCATAAAATCTTGTACATAGTCCGCTATTCTGCAGTGATTTTCTTCCAATCCAGTATCATTTGTACGGTAAGAAACCAAAGTTTGTGGTTATTCATTTTATGACTAATAAAGCTGATAATACGACGTAATGAGAGTGGGCCGAGATCCAACTTTAGTAAATGTAGGCCTAGATCTAGTCCCGTATGTTCAAATGTGTGTGCATTTTAAGTAGACTGATTGCCTTTTAAGCTGCTAAACACTCGTGTTTTAGGTAGAAATGTACAGTAATATGAGATTTTTGTCTCATGAAATATGAATAGACTTTCTAGGTCCTATAATTGATAATGGAATAGGGTCTACTAGAATGGCCGACAGTTAGGCCTAGATAGTGATTGCAATTAGAAATCATAAATGTAAGAAAGTAAAAGAGGCCATGAAAACGATAGATTTGTCGATCTGGATCTGGATATAATATCTGATATCAATCAATGAGCTCTACTTGAGGATCTACATGACGGGGGCGTACAGAGGATTTTTCGAGGGGGGGGGGGGGGGGGGGTGCCGGGGGTAAAATGTAAAAATCACGCAGTCAATTTCACAACGACTCGGCCAGCCGGTGAATATAAGCCGGGGGGTGGTAAGAGCACTTTTTTTTCCTTCTTTTTTACCCGAAAATATGAACATTTGGCAGACCGATATTTCGTTCAGTTGGTGGGGGTAAGGTCACCTTTTTTGGGTCACCCTTTAGCACAAAAAATGTTTAATTTATTTTTGTTATTAAAAAAGTGAGGGGGGGGGGGGTTCCTCAAAAACACACACACACATAAACAAAATTGGAGGAGGGGGGGGGGGGTTCAACCCCCGAAACTCCCTTCCCCCTGCATACACGTCTGCTACACGATCTAGTGTTGAAGAAGTGATGAGGGTTCTTTTGTCACAAACTTAAATTTGATTGTCTTTTCCCTTTTATTTATCAGTTGCAGCATCATCGAACACTATGGCCGATGAATCAGAAGATAACGTAGAAGCTACGAGAG
>JAVYIG010009079.1:0-82180 GCA_035222895.1 Strongylocentrotus droebachiensis | reverse complement strand
TAAAAAGAAAGGACAGTGTCACAGCACTAAATTTATTGAGACAGGAAAGTTTTTTCGCTCTCCTGAAAAATTCATGATTTTTGAGTTTTGTCACCCCACCGACGATATATATATGTTTTTTTTTTTTTTTGGGGGGGGGGGGGGGGCCTGCTAATGGGCCACCCTGCCTATAAATAATGTCCCAACCTCAATTTTTCATCATATCGAATTGCGTAATGCAGGCGAGAGCGTTTCCCTTGTTCAGTAGACACGTATCATAAAATCTCAAAAAAACAGGTTTATAGATTGTTAATGCTCAGGCGCTCAACCCTTTTAAAAACACTCCACAGCCCCTGCTATGTAGGGTCAGAATTCAGATTCCCTTCCCCCAAAGGGAAACTTATCAAGAAAATTTATATATCAAACATTTATACAAGTCATACATTCATGCCCTTTCTTCCTTTAATATGTTTCGCTTTGTTGTAGCTTTATTTGTCACATTTTTTTCCTCCAAACTTATTATTTTGTGGGGTTATGTTCACAATTATTTGATTTCCGGAACACTCATGAAAAGATTATCATTTATAAATGAATGGCGCAAAATGTGAACTCTTTGAATGACAGCGCCGTAAAAACCAAACAACAACAAAAACAGCAGCCTTCTTTTTTTTGTCTTATTCTCAAGCAAGGTTTTTATTTCCATAATTTCTATACATATTTACATTTATTACTCAATGATTGAGTGAAGCTTAACATGGCTAAAAAATTAAAGTATGTACAACAATTCTTCCAGCTTAGTATTTGAATAGTTGAAGAAAAAATAGAAATTTATGCTGTTAGGCTTCTTTCATTTGATCTGCAAAACATGTAAAATAACAATGACAGATTTAGTACATGGTTCATGTTACACAAGATACAATACAAAATATATGACTACGCCAAGTAACTGTATCTATAAACATTTATTTATTAAAAGACATTTTGCTTTTGTACTATAAACTGTCAATCTTGACCTCATCCTTTACCTAGATCCAAAATTCAGAGTAAACAATGGCTACGAACCTTTTGCATTTCCTAATATGCACTACCTTTAGTTGATAAACTCATATTTTCAGAGTTTCTCAAACTGACTTGGCTTTCCTTTAAAGGGCCACCTCTAACCAAAAATGGGCTAAAAAAATGAAAAAAGACATGTAGAATAATTTTTGGCGGAGATTCCGAACATGACAATGATTTTTCTTAGATATCGTCAACAATTCTGGAATCTAGCTTTAATAATGATGACTCAGAATGCGCAGGGAAAAAAGCCCAGTTTCGGTGATGATGCATTTGACGTCACTGCAGGCGACTTTCCGGTGAAAAGGAGGGTGATTTAGGCATTAAAATGTCTTAAAAAGGCAAACTATGATGTTAATTAATTTTTTTTAAAGACATTTTATCCAAAAAATAATATGCACTTTATAATCCCAGTACGTTTCTGGCAATTTTCATTCCTAGTTATGAAATTATCAAATCGGACATGGCCGCAATGACGTCAAATGTGTCATCAAGCCACGTGACCGTATTACCTTTTTTTGAGGGGCGTAGCCCAGCAAGCGTCGAGAACTGTGAAAAATGGGATGGCTATTTGCATTTTTTGGTCTATTTAAGAGATTTTCTGAAAAATCAGTGCTGGAATATTAATAAGTAGAGGTGTATTCATGTTTTGTAAGGCTAAGTTAGTTGGGTTTAGAGTGGCCCTTTAAACAGATTACTGCCAATTTGCATAAACCAAAATACTGTAAATATCTCTATCTTGCATCCATACACAAGCTTGTTTATGCACATCTGTCTGCCAAAGCATAAATTTGTGCTAAACCTCAATATTGGATTGTCACTTTAAATGTATTGTATGACCTTCCACTGGCTTCGACAGGCGCTTAATTCATTTGCATATCTCTGCTCGCCTATAAAATACTGTCTTATAAAATGTCTTCATTTAATTAAACACTGTTTAATGAATTCAACTTATATATCTGACTTGCTCTAAAACTTTGCAATCAAGAATTGTTTAAACCACAGGATTTTTTCCAGTAATAATCTATAGATTACACTTGATACAAAAATAAACTAACTGGCATAACCTGTAATTTGTACCTGTAATTTACACTTGAAATGTACACCTGTACTACAGTAAGCCTTTTGAGTTCCATTATTAACTCTTCAAATGAATAAACACTTTCTTTCAATTCTTACTCAAAATACCATACCAGAGGTGCAAAGCTTTACCTTTCACCAAGTCAATAAACAGTGTCTTGTAATCTAAATCAAATTTTTACAGACCAACTTTAGTCACCCAAACAAGCTGCATAAAATCCAAGATTGTATGCTCAATAATAAACATTCCTTTATTTTGCAGGACGTCTATAAATATACACTTTTTACTTCATAAATGACATAAAACTATATTTGCCTTTTACTATAATTCTGTTTTGTCAATTATTATTTAACTGGAAAAACACATGAATAAAAGTATGTCTCATGGGCGCGGCCAATTTGGAATCAATGCCACACATGCATTATGCTAATGAGTTCAGTACAGTTCTGTAGAGTTCGACTTGAATCCATCTTATTTTCTGTTTTATGAGTTCATATTCCAGTTTATAATGGCGGGACAAAACTTTGTTGGGAATACTGGTACCAGCAACTGACGGTAAACTGATGAACTAGTCAGGACTTGACTAGAATTCTGGCAGCTTACTGCTATGGCTGAAGAATATGGTGGACAGTGACAAACTTGGACTATGGTAGCCTTTAAAGTCCCCCCCCCCAAAAAAAATTTAAACCAATCAAAAACTCTTCGCTCCGCAAAACAGTATTTTTTCTGTGCTATTAAACACATTCTGATTCATACCTTTCAAAAAATCTTAGCTGCTTGAAAGCTGACGAAACCCTCTTTTCACTTTAGTCACACCCCCCCCCCCCCCCACCCTTAAACCAAGGCCGTTACGTAACTCGGACATTCAACATTGTCTTTGCCCAACCCTGACAGCCTATATGGGCGCATTAAACAGGAGTGTATTGAATGGATGTCACAAACAATACACGGGTCAACGCTTCCCCTTTGTTCTTTGACCCCCCTCTCTATTAAACTCGCCTTTCATGCTATGGCTACGTCGCGTTCCACATATTATACGCCATATATATGTTAGTGATTGTGATAGATTGTGATAGATTTGAGCGAAAGAAAGAAACGAAACAAGAACAACAGTATGATATTGCTAGTTAAAGATAAATGCAAGCAAAGGAAGATGGATATATTAATATTTAGAGTTCAGAAATAAACAATATGAAATGAAACAATAGGAGTGATCGAGAGGGAGGAAAAGGAGAGGATGGCATCTCGGACATTCAATGCTGCCTTTGCCCAACCCCTCCAGCCTATATGGGCGCATTTAAACAGTCGTGTATTGAATGGATGTTCACAAACAATACACGGGGTCCTAACGCTTACCCTTTGTTTCTCGACCCCCTTCCCCCCTCCCCCCCACCCCCCTTCTCTATTAAACTCGCCTTTCATGCTATGGCTACGTCACGTTCACATATTATGCGCCATATATATGTTAGTGATTGTGATAGATTTTAAGCAAATGAATTGAAATTAGATAACAAAAAAGTATTAAACAGGGAATCAAGAACAACAAAATCATATTGCTTGTTAAAGTTGACATAAATGCAAGCGAATTAAGGAAGATGGATATTATATTTAGAGTTCAGAAATAACAATATAAAATGAAACAATAGGAGTGATCGAGATGAAGGAAAAGAGAGAGGAAGGAACTGAATTAAGGCAAAATAATAGAATAGGATCATGGGAGGGAATTCAATAAAACAATCAACTATAAGTTAAATGAAAATGTGAGGAACAGACAAAGATCAAAAGTCTATCAAAGTTTTGTCCCCAGATATATAAAATGAAAAGAATCTAACACATTGACACTGGTATAAAACAAATTTAAAAAAACAACAATAACACAACAAAACGAAAGGGCAAAATAAACCTCTCAAACGTTGTGAGATTTTATGAATTATATCTTTTGTAATACTTTTCTAAGCTTGATAAAGAATACCTTTTTTTCTAATAAACTGAAGACAATTCAAAAGATTTGAATCACTTTATGTATTTATGGTTGTTGATAAAGAACGTAATTAAATGTTGGTATCCGAATGTGAGTGGATAACCAGATGGAGTATAGGTGCAACAGAACAATTTTCCTGGAAAACAATCGTTTGAAAAACTTGAAGCCCGGCGCAAATACAAGAACATAATATTAGCTAATTACAACATACATGTGCACCCCCCCCCCCCCCCCCCTCTCTATTAAAACGCCTTTCACGCTATGGCTATGTTGGGTTCACATATTATGCGCCATACATGTATATACAGTATGTTAGTGATTGTGATAGATTTTGAGCAAAAGAATCAAATTACATAACAAAAAAGCATTAAACAGGGAAACAAACTAAATTGAAAACACATTGTACATCAAGAACATAATTACATGTAGGATACACAGTATAGTACATATTGAACTTTAACCACAAAATTAGAAAGAGAAGTATAGACAAGAGTAAAAAATGAACAAGTTTACAGCACAGAAATAGATAATGAACAGGAAATGGGAAACTGCAAAAGACCCAAATAAAGGTTCTGTCGAGGCAGTCCCCAGTCTAATAAAATACCTAAGTTTGTACTGATAAAGACTTAGACAATCATAGTGACACTATGGCATAAAAGTTATAAAAGTTGGGATGGATTAATTATTTTGTAGAGTATGTGAATAGGAAACACTTAAGTTTTTATTGAAAAGGTATTAAGAAATTAAATTGTTTCAACATAATGAGGAAGAGAGTTCCATAACGAAGGTCCTTTGTATTTGAAAGAAAAGGATGACGCTGTGTTTTTACATTTTCAACATAATAATTTGCCGGATTTCTAGTATTATAATTATGCATTTCTGTTATACATTAATAATAGAGGCAAGATTATATGATAATTTGTTAGGTTTATGTTTGAAGACCATTAATGAGATACAGTCGTCATTCAATTGATAGATAGTGAGATGATTAAGTTTTGTAAATAGTGGTTGTGAAGGAGCAGTATAGTTTCAAGTTTCAAATTTGTATTGTTCCACATTTTACAAAAAATATAGACATACATATAAAATAAAAAATTATACAATACAATTGTAGTACATGTATAAATGTGCATGTCTCAATGATTCTCAATTCATATAAAAGATTAAGTAGAATGTGAGGAACCTATTAAAAGGCAGTGCTTGTATATTATAGGTTCCTGGAAAAATAAGTAATGTAGATGTAAACACTGTAGCAGTAGCGTAAGACGAATTTAGAGGGGAATATTTAAAATACAATTTGTATACAGAATAATAATGCAATTAGCATCAAAACCCAGAGTCACCCGTCTAAATGTGTTGTCAAAATGCGTAGTGAGACATTGAACATATTCTTACAATTTTATTTTTGCAATTTCAATAATCCAAGTAGCCTACTGGGATATGTATTGGCTCATACAACATTGCAATACATTAAAATTACTATAGGTAAAATCATTGAATTGTTTTGATAGCATTTTTGATAGTGGTGGTTATTTACCTGACAGCAATGAAAATGAAATCAATAAATGCTTGTTAGTAAGCCGGGTCACCGGATTACGAGACCACTGCTCTACCGACTGAGCTATCGCGCCTTATACAGTAAGATTGAAATATGTTCTGGCACAAAATGGCGCAGTTTGCTGATGACACCAACATTCCTTGATATTTGTTTAGATATAGTAAATATATGTTCAATCCATGATAAATGTTGATCGATAATAACTCCTAAGATATTTGTAGATTGGACACGTTTTATGATTACATTATTCAAACTAATATTAAGATTGGTTAATAAATTTTCTCTAACTGTATTGTGTCTATGATGGAAGTATATAAAGCTAGATTTGGAAGTATTAAGAGATAGACTTATTGCAATTAAACCACTGTTGAAACATGGCATAACTCCTTATTAAGAAATTGACATAAACCATTAAATTTTCATGACTATAAAGGATAGAGGGGAGGAAGGAGCTGAATTAAGATCGTGGGAGGGACTATAGCCTTCCCACGTGCGAACTTAGGTTAGTCCGCCGTGGCGGATCGTGCATGGTATTTGATCCAAGGCGCCTAAATAAGACAAGTCTTCTCTCAATTTGCAATTTATGTGGGAATAACAGTAATGAAGGTCGAAGTGCAACACATTTAGATAATAAACAATGTGACCCCACCTTCCAAAATATTGTCCTTTTTTTATTTTACAGGAGGGTACCCTTCTGCACTCAGCCCCCTGCAAGTGGACCCTCCAGCAACCAGCCCCCTGCGAGTGGACCCTTCTGCACCCAGACCCCTCCGAGTGGACTCTCCAGCAACCAGCCCCCTGCGAGTGGACCCTTCTGCACCCAGACCCCTCCGAATGGACTCTCCAGCAACCAGCCCCCTGCGAGTGGACCCTTCTGCACCCAGACCCCCTCCGAGTGGACTCTCCAGCAACCAGCCCCCTGCGAGTGGACCCCTTCTGCACCAAATCACTTGTATCAAATTTTTAGGTCGCGATATCTCCGGAATCCTTTCACGATCAATTTTCTAGTTGAAGCAATCTTTGCTGTCCATTTGGTAATAATTGGAATAAATACATTTGTGTAGAATATGAGAAATCATCGATCGATATCACATTTTCTAATATTTTCAAAATCTCCGCAAACTTTGGTCACCCCATCATACATCAATTTTGGGTTACCATCAATTTTGCTTTTCAAAAGTTTGTTTCAAAGAGAAGTCCTGTCAACAAGATTGAATGCCTTTCTATCATTAATAAAAGCACAGAAGAACTTTTCTTTATTGGAAAGATCTAAATCAACTAATGTATGAAGTACAAAAATGTGATGAAGCGTTGGATGACCGTTACGAAAACCAGGTTGTTCATCCCCAATCAAGTTATTGTATTTGAGAAATGTAGTAAGACGCTCATTCAGAACTGCAGTAAACAACTTGCCAAACCAACTGAGTAAGGTTATACCTCTGTAATTATTAGGATAGGGCTCCCCTTTTGTATGTCTCCATTACGAAGTAGCCGGAGGCATTATGTTTTTGGTTGTCTTAAACCCAAAGGATGATAGAGCGTACAATGAATAGTGATCTAGACAGGATTAAATCATGGCTTTGCCATAATAAACTATCCCTTAATACGGACAAGACCAACTTCTTACTTGTACAATCACATCATCCATCATTGTCTTGACTCCTTGAATGTGTGCAAACATTTGGTGTACTATCTTGTTATGGACTTCGGGAGCATTACAAATATTTATACCAAAGGTAGTCTCAAGAACTTGTAACATCCGTATGGAGTGATAACTGTACAAAGTTTGGAGCTTTCTTCATCTAGTTAGATCTGTCAAAAACCACTAGATGCATCTAATTTGCTGAAAATATTTTGGCTCCTGCAAAGTGTGTAGTTATTTCAGCTCTTAATGTCAATTGATAGTGTTTTCTTTTGACTGTGTGGTTCAGGTCTCTAGGATCAAGACAGATTATGAGTTTATCATTTTTTGTCATCACCACCACGAGTGAGGAACCCAATCAGTTTGCTCATCAACAGGTGTGATTACATCCATTCGTTTCAACTTGTCTAACTCGTCTTTGCGTCTTTGAAATGAAATGGAAATAGAACTTTGTGACATGCATGTTGAACAGGTTGTCAATTCCTATTCACTGTGATGTGGTGTTTACCAGGAAGACAACCTAGACCTACAGTCACATCTTGATATAAATTCTATAAATTGTTTTTCAACATCAAACACTCGTTTCGCCAGATACAAATCTTCACATGTCTGTAATCCTAACAATTAATGTATGTATTAAAGTTAAAAGAGTGTCTGCTCGTATAATCAACACCTCCTTTAATTGCGGGAAGGTTCCCTGATGTTTGGAAACATGCAATTGTTGTTCCAATCCCCAAAACAAGTCCACCGAGGTATTGATAAATTAAGGCCGATATCTTTGACCGATCATTTTGCCAAAGTTATTGAAGGTTTTTATGGCAAAATGGATATCTCAGGACATTGGACAACAAATTGACCCGTTTCAATTTTGGGTAATAGAAAATGTTTATCAACATCTCATTGTTTAATTAATATTCTTCATCATTTGTACTTAAATGCCGAAAACTCTAAAACGTCGTCAACAATTCTTTTAACTGACTTTAAGAAAGCCTTTGATCGAATTGACCACACGGTCGCTATAAGCAAGTTACATCTAATAGGGGTCCGATCCTCAGCAATCACTTGGATATGTGACTTCCTTTCTTGTCGTACTCAATGTGTTCGTTACCATGGTGTTTTATCTGATTCATGTACTATTAATGCTGGTGTCCCTCAAGGGACGAAACTGGGTCCTTTAATTTTTCTTAGTTATGATTAATGACTTTCAATTAAATAATAACATTCACATTTTTAAATATGTTGATGACCTTACAATGATTGAGTGCCGTAAACTAGCCCAATATTCTCAAATGCAGGAAGCTGCTGACAATCTATCTGTCTGGGCTAATGTTAATAACATGAAATTAAATCCTATAAAATGTTTGAAAATGGATATCTGTTTCTCTAGGGCACCCGTTAATCAAACTAGTATAATTTTAGAGAATTGTTTATTGGAAACAGTGAGTGAAGTTAAATTGCTAGGAATTACTATACAGAATAATTTAAAGTGGGATGCTCACATAAAAGATATAGAAAAAAAGGGCAGGTGCCCAACTATACATGCTACGTTCTCTGGTGAAATATGGTCTTCCAAAGGAAGACCTTATTACTGTTTTTGTGGGTTATATTCGCCCCTTACTTGAATATGCCAGTCCTGTGTGGAGTGGAGGACTCACGCAATACCAAAACGAGAGATTGGAGAGAGTTCAAAAGAGAGCGTTGCGGATAATTTTTCGGAGGGATTATGATAACTATACAATCTCACTCGCACAATCTCAATTACAAAGATTAGATGAAAGACGCCAATATTTATGTACTACTTTCTTTCAAAAAACATTATCACTCACTGATCAATTTTAAACAATTTCTCCCACCAAAAACATTGTACTAGAACACTTAGAAATTCAAAGAAAATTCCGGATTTTAAATGTAAAACCAGTCACATGCAAAATAGTCCTATTCCAAATTTGATTCGCCTGTATAATAACAGTTTAATTTGCTCATGTTTATATCTATTGTAATGATTTTATCATTGAAAAGACTCGATTCCTGTACATTTTTGTAATAATCTTGTAATAATTTTGTATATCGTACCGGTATGTTTTAATGATATTGAATTGCTTTTTACTTTTAAATTTGAATAACTATTTCAAATATTACTAAATGTTCATACACCTGATTTTGCCGCTACCATTGATTATTTTACCACCATACCCACAACTGCAATATTGTAACATGAGGAACTGTTGTATAATTTGTCTTAGTCCATATTATGTTGGCATGTTATTATGTTTATACCTTTTTTCTTTTTTCTTTGGTAGAAATTATGTTCATTAAGTGTTTTTTAATTGTTTATGGTATTTAGGCAGTAGTAACGTGACACGTTTTAATAATAATTTTTAACTAAATGTTATGTAATTTTTTACAATGTATATATCCAATTCGTGTAACTCATGTGCAATTCAGTTGTGAAACTGCCATTCATGAAAGATGCAATAAAATACCATTTATCTATCTATCTATCTATCGATTCAACCTTCAATACAAATATTGGAGTTAAATAAGGTTGTGTTATCATTCCTACTCTCTTTAATATATTTTCTGAATGATATTGCAGATACTTTTGATCGAGAGAAAAGTGTTCCTGTCGAGTTAAATGATAGAATACTTAATTGTATATCGTGTATGCACTGAGACGATATTGTCTTTTTTTCAACTTCGAAAATGGAAATTAATCATTCTAAAACCAAAATTATGGTATGTAATATTTCAAGGAACAAACTAGAAGATTTTTTGATGAATGACATATCCTTGAAAACATAAAAGAATTCAAATATATTGGGATTGTACATGTAGTATGTAGAAATCATTTGTTTAAGAATGCTACAAAACATTTAGCTGATAAAGGAAGGAAAGCCCTTTTTAAGTTATACAAATGTAAACAGCTTTTTATTCATTTATTTTGAAGCAAGAAGAAGGCCTTATTAAGAAATCATAATGTTACATTGGCATACTAGGCAGGGGAGGGGTGGGCTGGTGTCGGCTGAACCCCCATTCCTTTTCCCAAGCATTTGGTATTTACAAGGTCTCTACCTGGAATCGGACCGGTTCACTGGCCGAGAACGCCAATGCCTTAACCACTACACCACACAGAGCCCTCCCATCCCTCTTCCCCAAGGCTTTTGCAATTATCAAAAGTCCGTCACCACATATTCGGGCAACCAGGTGATTGTCATTTGTCATCATCTGTATTATATTTCAATTCATATGTACCTTATCAAAGTGTTCATAATCAGAAGATTTTTTTTTTAATATGATATTTTGTGGTGTATTACTGTACTCAGAGAAGAGGTCTTTCCATTTAAGTCATTATTAGTCATGACATAATATGTATATATATATATAATGCGACAGGAAATTATACAATGATGGTTGTGTAGCTTAAAGCAAAGTTTCCCATTATTGTCCTCTTTTTTAGTTTCTTTGCAAAGGTTGAAAAAAATGTCTCCACTAAGAATCGAACTGTGTCACTGGCAGAGAACGACAATGCCTTAACCACTAGACCACAGATACGGGCCAGTGGTTTCGGCGATACCAGATTTAATTGAAAAGTAATGCAATGTTAAAAGTTCAGATATAGAAGAGAACCTTTTTTGGATAATCTTAAGCATCTTAATGATAACTTTGTAAAGATGAACAGTTTGGAATAATTCATTTATATAATGCCGCTTGGACGACATTGCAAAATTAAGTGATGCGTTAAACCATGGCTTTTTAACAAAAGATCTCATCTTAAAAATAAATATTTGATTTTTCCCTCTCAAGGACTTTCTTACATTACTTGTGTATAAATGACCCGACATCTGATTGGAACAGTATTTAATGCTGTGATTTTGCTTCTAAATTTACCTATGATTTTTTTTTATTTTTTTAAAGCATATGTTACTATTATTGTAATTATTGATGGATAAGTCAATGATGTTCAATTGATCAAATACAAATACATCATGATGGAAACTTATTATGTAAAACAAGGATATAAAATGGGATGAAACGTAGGCAGGTGGATGGGAAAGAGTAAAAGAGAGGGGGTGTTAAAAGTAAGAGGGAATTATAGAGAGAAGAAGGGGCACTTTACATCATGAATGTCATGTAAAAAGGTAATTATTCATAAAGCGGAAATGCATTATTATTTTATGGGCATTACATGTATATTCCATTATTATGGAGTCTGAATCTGAAATATAATTCCCATCATAACACATACCGTAGTAAGATTTGCAGTGAGACATGTTGTAAGAATTCAAATGGAATTGATGATCAAGTGACTTGATAAATCATATGAACTGAGGATAGCGATATAACAATACAATTTAGGAATTTGGTCATACAATTCAATCAATTTAGCCATACAATGTAATAATTTGTCTTGAAAATGTAAATACATGTCTGTTGTGATATGTTGTGAATATTTTGAGATCAACAATGATACAGGTACTATATTGTGAACTCGATGTATGATGATATGGACTGGAAGAAGAAATAATGTCAATTACAAACAAAAATTCAATCCCATGGTATGTGAGTATTATTTGAAGGAATTTATATCAATAACATTTCATATTTCTAAACATTGTATTAATGCTGAAATGAAATCTGAGTTATTTAGAACCATAGATATATGCTAATCACTGTTAGAGTTGAGAAGGTCTTTAGAAAAATTTAAAATGAGAATCAATATCACAAAAGTTGATCTTCTCAATAAAACCAAGTCCAATTGATCATAATAATTGAATCAATGATTCTTGCATTGTCGGGTATTCTCTTCATATAATGTTGTATATATTAATTCTACTATCTTTACAATTAAAGACAATAACAAATCACGTAATAGTGTTTATGCAAGTTTATGTACACATTAGTCATTCAATTTGTATTCATGTATGTATAAACATATCAAAAGGAAATATAATGATTATGATACAATACTCCAAATGGTCCTTTTGTTGAATAATATTTCAAACTAATAAAAATAATGCTCCAAACATTCAAAGTATAACTTTAATATGAAGAGGATATTTCACTGAAATCTTCGGCGACACTCTTGCGATCATAAAAAACCTAAAATAAATCAATAATTTGAACTGAAATGTATTGAATTGAAATAAAAATAGAAATTAAATGGCAAGTTGCTATATAAGCCAAATTGTATTTTTTAAACATGTTTATCATTTCAAGTCAGCTCGAGTGAAAGTTGGGTATAGAAGAAACTCTGGTGGAAGTGGTAAAGAGAAGTTGATTGAGATGGAATGATCATGTGTTGAGAAAGATGAGTCTCTTAAAAGAGCATGAGATCTGGAAGTGGGGTGCATTACCAAAGATATCATGGAAACATATGAAAAAGAAAGAGAATATCAAGGGTGATGTGAATGAAAATGATGCATGTGACAGCAGAAAGGGAGGGAGGGAATGTCTGACAGAAGAGTGACACTTTGTAAGAGAGAAAAATGCGGTCTTGAGATTTAAAGCAATTACATGTAGAGTCAACATTGCATAAGTTAAATCTAATGAGATTTATGAAATAGTTTCAACTTAGACAAATTTTGACTTACATGGGCAAAATACAATAGACAATAAGTAGTGAGTATTGAGATTACCTTCGACTAATACAACGTTTTGATCTAATCGAGTTCCACTTGTGCAAGGTTGACTGTACGATAGAGTACAATCCTCAGCAAAACTTGGTAATTTTTTTATTTTCTTCAAACAATGGCATACCATGGAGATATCTCCATGGGCATACTATGCAAAGTTGTTAATACCAAGATGTATGTGGTGATAACACAATTTCATTCACCTATTCATTTGCAATAATATTGACAGAATGAAAAATCTTTGCATATTTTTACAAATTCAATATTTCATTCAGTTGAATGAAAAGTAAGGTTTGTACATATTTTAAAGATACTGTGTCCGTTTTACAGGAATTATGAATACATGTCATGTATGTCCTATCTGTGAAATTTTAACGTAATAGCAGTGTCCTAATATTCAAATTATGCAAGGAAATCTGTTTACTTGCTAGACTAGACTGTCGGACACGATTGAGTGACTGACTGGCTTTTTTTCTTCTTTGGTAAAAACATACATAAATTGAGCTGTAAAGGGTACATGAGCATTTGCTACATCAATAACCCACTTCTTGTAATGGCCAAAATTAAACTGATTGAATCTTTGCGCAGCATAAAACGTATGACCATTCGGTACAATGGTCTGAAAATCAGACTATTACCAATACTTACTGGCTCTATAGCTCTTAAGTCGATTCGACAACTAATATTCGTTTTTTTCCCACCTAAAGACATTTTCAAGCCCCGGCCCCCTTTTTTTTTAGGGAAGTTCTAAATTAATATTAACTTTCAAATGCCGTTGGAATTTAACCTTTTCATGTTTTTGGCCTGCAAATGGGACATAGTAACTTTAATAGAGGTTAATAATAACTTAGATAAATGATTATTGTAGAGGTGTCGTGGAAGAGTGGATATGTCCGGACTGTGGATCACAAGGTCCGCGGTTCAAGTCCCACCGCGGCACTCATGTCCTTTGCCAAGACATAGATCTACATTTTGCCACTCTCCACCCAGGTGTTAAATGGGTACCCGGTAGGATGCGAAAGCTAATGTGCTTAGATTAGCAAGTGTGCGCTTGTAAAAATGACGCCTGGCTAGAATGCTCCCCAGGGTGTGGAAAATGTGCATACATTGTGTGCGGGTAAGCCTGAATCCGATGACCGAGGTAATAATATATATATCTGTAAAGCGCTTTGAGAGGGCCTTCGGTCCTGAAAAGCGCTTTATAAGAACTATAGCTATTATTATTATTATTATTAAAGAGTATGTTGTTAAATCTTGCCTTTATTTTCTAACAAAAGGAATACATGACAACATGTGTACATTCAATACCAGGGGGGTGTTTCACAAAGATTCTAAGTTGAACTTATCTCTAAGTTGGACTTAACAATTATGGAAAGCCGTTAACATCTATGAAAATATTTTGTAAAAGTTAATTTTAAAGGCATTAAATGTTGATTCATATCATTCATATTTTCTATTATCAAGGAAATTTCATGTTCTTGATGTGGAATTTATAAAGAGTCTAAAAAACTTGAATTTTCGCTTTTGAATATATTTATTTTAAGACTACAAATGGCTCTCCATAATTTTTAACTTTTGACTTAGGATCTTTGTGAAACATCCTCCAGGTCTACATTCCCTTGCCAAAAGCATGGCCGGTCACACGACATATAATACAAATACAAGCAGTGATGCATTACAATTACAAATATATATTAATCATGCATAATTACATTTATATATTAATCATGCATTGTTACAATCATATATTAATCATTGATCAATTATTGTTACAATTATATATCAATCATGTATATTAACAATTATATATTAATCATGCATACATTGAGCATGTGGATAAAGGCTGGGAGTAGAAAACAATGTAAAAAAATGTTAAAGAGATGATAAAGTAAAAGGTACATTACAGTTTCGAGATAAAGTGTAAAAAAGTTATTCTATTTGTAAAGCGCTTAGAGACATTTGTATTAAGCGCTATATAAAAATTAAATATTATTATTATTAGTATAGATAAATAGGAGAAGGGGAGAAAGTAGGAGAAAGAAAGAAAAAAAGGAGAGGGGAGAAAGAACAAGCAGATGAATTAAAGGAGGAAGGTGGAGAGGTTGTTGAGGAAGAATGAGAGAGAGGGGGAGAATAAGAAAAGACACGGAAGAAGACGAAATAAGAAAAGAAGAAAGAGAATAAATATTGAGGAGAAAGAAGTGCTGATTAAAGGTCAAGGTATTTCACATCCCCCCACCATGATTCTTTTCTTGCATATAATATGACAAAGGGATGACAAAAACTGCGTACCGGTACCTACTTATATTCTGAAGCGAAGAGGGACTGAACATTTCCTGAGTACCCACTTTAGCCTATTTGTGTTGTCCCTATCTATTTTTCCCCTTGCTCCTATCTCGATAGCATGGTATGTCACACTGTAACCATTGTTAATTACTTCGGCCACAAGTTCTTTGTACCGGTCAAGCTTTCTATTGTGACCATCATTGGTATCTCAAAGGGCACTGTTAATTCAATCAATAGCATTTGTTTCATTGATTCCCAAATAATGACGAGATCTGGGCATTGAGAAGTTACCAAAATGTGGGGTGGGATGGTCGATCTGCTCGCAACGGTGAAATCCTGAATTTCGGCATAAACTTTTTCCTTTATTTAGACTTATATGTACAAGTCATGTATTATTAGAAAAGATATATAATTTTGCTATATGAAAGTGATAATGAAAACTAAAGATATAAACAACAAAACTTAACTAGATGGATTCTCACCAGATCTGAAATATATTGCACATCCATGTTGACTATTTTTTCCTCAGGATATGAGCTAAAAAAAATCTATAGTTAATGAGATAACTATCTGAAGCATGTACATGTACCAGGTTGCAGTTGATTCGTAAAAGGGTTCTTACATGGTTATCACAAGAACAAACAATTTTCATGTACCGGTAAACAACAACCTACAAGTACGTGACCTCTGATCACATGACACCAAAATCTACTCAGATCATGGTCAGATCAGTCCAATATACATAAATGAGCCAAGTTTGATGTTAATTCAACACATTTAAAACAAATGTTATCGCTAGAACGAAAATGAAACAGACAGACGGCAGACAACCACCTTAGGTAGGCTAAGACATAAAAATAGTGTTATTGGGCTATCGCACATATGATAATACAGGTGTAATAATAATAATATTCCGCTTTTATATAGCACCCGATACATCAATACAACGATGTGTCTAAGCCCTTTACAGATATATATTATCACCCCGGTCATCGGATTCAGGCTTGCCCGCACACAATGTATGCACGTTCTCCACTCCCTGGGGAGCATTCTGGCCAGTCCCCATTTTACAAACGCACACTTGCTCATCCAACCACATTAACTTTTGCATCCTACCACATACTCATTTAACACCTGGGTGGAGAGTGGCAAATGTAGATTAACTTCTTGCCAAATGACATTAGTGCTGCGGCGGGACTCGAACCCGTACCTTGTGATCTGCAGTTGGATGACTTATCCACTAGACCACAACACCTCTATGATAAAAGTAAATTTGAGTGATCACATTCCTGGAACTGGTGGTACAATAGATTGCAGCACAAAGCATGTCAAATTTAGGACTTCTCCACCTGAAAATCAATAAAAAGATAAAGATATAGGCATAAATAAAATAGTAAAACAAGTCAAACTGCATGCGTTATCTTGCCTGCACCTCGCAATTTGCCTATTAAGTATGAGCACTACTGATTGATATCTACCGGCGGTAATGAGAAATTACATAACATTCGGCCAAATTAACTAAAAACAGGTGAAATGACCAACCACTGGACATAAACACTATTCATTCAATAAAACATAATTTATTTTTAATCTTGGTGATGAAAATTCTTCCTCATAATTGTTGGTTGCAGGTTTAATGAAATTTGGACATATACTTTTGAAATGAGAATTTAACATAAGGTTGAATTTTTAAAGCAAAATAAAACACAAGTGACCATAATTAACCTTTGGCCATGACCTTGGATATGAAAAATTTTCCACATAATCTACATGTATGATCCTTAATAACGATTGGGTGCAAGTTTTATCTAATTAATAGGCCTACATATTTTAAAGTTTCTGAAGTAATATTAAACAATAATGACTTTTGACCTTGACTTTGGTCATGAAATTTCTTCCACATAATAAAGTGATGCTTGATATTTGTTATGTGCAATTTCCATCAAATTTGGACATAACAATTAAAAACGAGAGTGATTTTAAATTGTTGATGCCGCCGTAGGAAAAAAGCAGTACCTATGTCTCGCTCTAGCTATGCAGACGAGACAAAAAATCTTCAGACAATCATGACAATTAAACAATGACTCTTTAAATCACTCTGCTAAGTACGTTTTTTTAAACCCCACTTTACATGTACATGTACATGTACCTTCTTATAAAAAGAAAGAAGGCATTGATCACAATGGTAAAAAGGAAAATAAAATCATGAATGGCAACCCTCTTTCTAGAAAAATTTCCATCATGATGTATTTGTATAAAAATGTCACATGACACATACAGCCCACTAGATACTAGGTGAAAAAGGCCCCCAAGCTAAAAAAAACTGCATAATACAGGTATTGAGTCTAGCTCATGGTCTTTTTTTAAAACTTGGTGTCTAGCTTGTCGGCCTTTTTTTTTTTACCTGTATAGTCTACCAGGTGTCTAGCTTGTGGGCTGTACCAGATAGGGAGTATTCAATTTTGTGAAAAAGATGCATAGAATAATCTTTAATATCACATCCAGGCCAAAAAATGAAGTTATTTTTAAGTCACTCACCAACTGTGAAATCATATAGCCCTTGCTGCTGGAGAAGTAGTAGTTACTTTGGGTTTTCAATATTCACCAGATTGCCTCCACATTTCGCAGTCAATGGTAATTCCAACTGCAGAATGCCTTTTACTGCATTAGTGCAACCATGTATTCTGGGATGAATTTAGAAAACATAAAATATATGAATTTATACAATTGACTACTGCAGCAAATCAATTTATGTGATGAATAATCGTTCAACAGATGGCATCAACTCAATTGAGATTCATTATCAAATCAGATAATATTCAAGACAAATAAGGTGTACAAATTAACCTTATACTGGCATTTGTCACTTAAAAAAAGAAAATAATCACACTGTTATCATGTCGTCATGTCATGTCGATAACATATTCTCACTCCACAATACATTGTACCACACAGTAATTTTTCAAGATATTGACGCGGTTCGGAGGGGGGGGGGGGGGGGAGCTTTCCTATACTTATTTGAATGTTAAAAATAGCACATGTGCCAGAACCTATCTACCGGTAGTCTATTTCCAAATTGTATGGCGGTATGAGACATTATTCTTTTGTTGAACAAACAAGACAGAAAGAAGAAAAAAAGGGCAAACTGAATTTACTTACCAGATCACACAGCACTCTCCACCATGCAGAATGCAGCCAAAGGTCATGCCAGGATTTCTGCGAGAAACTTCCAACTATCTATTGCTGGAAAACAAATGAGAATTTTCAACATAAACAAAATTATTTGCCGGGTCAAGTCATAGATTACAGTTTGAATGCATGAACGTACAGTTTCACTGGTTCTAAAATCTAAGATAAAAATTGGATAACTTGTATCAAGTAATTTCGTAAATTTTACCTTAATTTTTGAAACACGTACCAGTAATTAAAATTTTACTAATTTTACATGGGAAAGAAATATGTATTTTTTCTTCTGTCTGATTTTTAAATCAATTAGATCTAAATCTAAAAAATCTAAAAATCGGTAGCAATTGATCAATCTCCCCCTGTTGTGTGAGCCGTAAGAAGTACTGTCTACATGGGGAATTTCTGTTTTATATTAAAGAATGACTCATACCAGATGGTTATTTCTGTCTAACCCTAACCATGCCAACCAAATCTTGACTTAAACTAAAGTAGACTTAATAATCACCAACCTAGACCAAAAAATTGGGTTAATGTCGCTATTCATAAGGACCGCTCTTCATAATTTGAAGAAAGGGTCCCTATTCATAATACAAAATGAGGGTCGCTATTCATAATGCGGAATGAGGGTCGCTATTCATAATGCGGAATGAGGGTCGATCGCTATATTCATAAGGGTCATTATTTATAATCGAAGAAGAGGGTCGCTATTCATAACACAAGAAGAGGGTCGCTATTCATAATAGGAAAAGAGGGTCGCTATTCATATTAAGAAATGAGGGTCACTATTCATAATAGGAGAAGAGGGTTGCTTTTCATAAGGCGAGAAGAGGGTCGCTATTCATAATACGAATGAGGGTCATTATTCATTAAAAAAATGAAAATGAAATAAGCAATAAACAAAATGATAATGAAATTTAAAAAAAATGAAAAGACAACCCAAGGCTGTGCCGTAGGGGGGGGGGGGGGGAGGGATGCCCCATAGCCCCGAATATTTGTAGAAAACATTTATTGAAAACATACATTTCTGGACACAAAAAAAGAAACAAAGGCCTGCCCCGATAATGTACGTGACCCATCATCCCGGGCCCCAGCCCCCCCCCCCCCCCCCCCCCCCCCCATCAGTCCGACCACGCTGTGCCATTCGGCCCACCCACCCCGAAGTATTTCCTTGGTACAAGTGCATCTTATTGACAACTCCTGTCCAAGTAGTTGATAGTTGACGTAGCTTGTGTGTGTTTCAGTGGGGGGGGGGGGGGGGGGAGGGGGATGGCGGTGTAACTACATGTAGGCCTACAGTGTGAGTCAAAAAAAAGTTTACACCTAGAAAGTGGCAAATTATTAAAAAAATCATTGATGAACATTAAATTGTTATATCTCTTATGAAAGAGTGTTTTATCCCAAATCATTTGGTACCATTTTGGTGTGGTATGTGTTCACGCTTGAATGAACAGGAGACATTGTTTGCGAGAGTGCAAAAATCGAATTGCGCCAAAGTTGCTTATGTGATGTTTCAATAAAACAATTGGGATTTGGGTATTAATTTGGTCTTTGCAGATCCAAATAACATCCCTAACAAAATCAATCATGCCACACATATCAAATATCAACGAACATTTGTGCGCGTGTGTGTGGGTGTGTGTGACTTTGCCCTTTACTCCGCTAATCCCAACATAATACTGTAGGCATCATTTTTTGCACTCTCGCAAACAATGCCACCTGTTCATCCAAGCGTGAATACATACCACACAAAAATGGTACCAAATGATTTGGGATGAAACACTCATTCATAAGATGTATAATAAGTTACTGTTCATAGATGATTTTTTAAATAATTAGCAATTTTCTAGGCGTAAACTTTTTTTTTACTCACACGGTATGTTGCCATCAAGGGGCTGATCTATCATGTCCCTAATCCTCAGGAAAGGGAGGAAGCAACAGAGAGGGGGTTGTAGGGAATTAAGTTATAAACCATATTCAAGCTTTTTGTAAATATACAATATTGCACAATATATTTTCCATATAAGTATAAAGAAAATTAGATTATCAAGATTTTAAGCGAGATAAGATACGATTTTGTGACCATAAGGCATTATGCGAACGGTGGCGTCCCCTGTATTATTTTATTTTAAAGTTTTTTAATTTTTTAGCTTTGATAAAATATAGAGACCTCCCAATAATCTAGCTAATATATTTCCCACGCTCCCTATTGTAATATGTCCCCCTTGTAGGAAATCTTCCAACTCCCCCCCCCCCCCCCCCCCTCAACTGAGAGTCAAACTTATGAAAATTTACTTTGTTGACAAGACGATATATTTCAATAATAAATATAAATGTTGACATTTGAATGTTTGAGTCGTCATCATATAGGCGTAGGCGGCAGGGGGGGTGAAAGGGGGGCTGGGGATATTTCATAAATTCAAATTCAAATTTTATTGATTTCAATTTTTTTTTTTTTTTCAAACATTAAAGTTAACAAATTTCAAAGTTATTATAGTGTAACATAGATAGGCTAATTGAGTTTAAGAGTAAAGATGACAATAACCAGGAATGACAAAAAATTAACCTACTACTGCATGTCTCTTCTGGAATATAATACAGGGATAATGATAAATAATTGTTACATTTTGTTTCCTTCCTTTTTTTTCTTTTCAAATAAAAAGAAAAAAAAAGATAAAAAACATGTATAGTAAGACAATGCTTTATGATTACCAACCTCTCCTACATAATGACCCTGACAGTAAGACCCTATTTCAAACTTGCGGGAGACAGTGAGCATGGGTTGCCTTTTACAATACTAAATTCCATCAAGATAATATGGTTTTAGAAAAATTAAAAACAAACAAACAACATTTCCCTGTTCTCAATGTGTATGATGAATTGACAGGTAGTATGTATATTGTTATGTGTTTGTTCTGTTATTATCTATTTTGTTCCATAACCATGCACGGCAGCCTTACTCTTCGTTTATTTTGTTCCCTATATTGTATTTCATTGTTGTATAAACAATTACTAGCTTCTTAAATAACTATGATAATGGGCCTGCTTGGTCTACTTAATGTCTCAGTGGTGTAAGATCAGTCAGGGGCAGAGTGGTGGGGCAAGATTTCCAACAAGGAGGACAAATTACGATATATGTGTGCTATGTTTCATTTCTTTTTTTCGTCACCACAGGAGCGGGAATATCTCTAAATAGACCTTCCTTAGGACCTACTAAATGATATTAGGCTAGAAGCCACAGGCAAAACATTTAATTTAAGGGTGTGGGTACAGGAGCCCCCAAAATTAAAAATATTGTTGTTTTTTGTGGTTGTACAAAACGCCATTTTTGGTACAGGGCTTCCTAATGACCTTCTCAACGTGTAAGGATAAAAGCCCCCAACAAAATATTAATATTCATAAATGTGTGATGGGGGCGGGGGCGTCGTGCCACAGCCCCAATGTTATAATGTAAGATCACATTGGTTTGTGGTTATACGACCGCCCGTTTTGGTACAGAGCTCTCCTAGGACCTACTGAATAATATTAAGGAAGGAGCCCCAGGTAAAACATTTACATAAATGTGAAGGGGGCAGGGGCGTTGTCCCGGATCCCCAATATGTATATTCACATTCATTGTTGTTGGTCCTGTCAAGAGTTGAATAGATGATGCAAGAGCAACAGAACAGAAGTAGATCAATCAGGCCCTCCCTCCAGGGAAAAAATAATGTTTATTTTTCGGGGCTACTTTTCAAGCTTGCCTGCATGAAAATAACACTCTAAAATTTGTTTTGCATTGAACTCTATGCAAATTTACAGGGGCTCTCTTCTGACTTTCGGGGGCTCTTTTGGGCATTTTGGGGGGCTATTTCGCCCCGAGCCCCCGTGTATTTTTTTCACTGCCTCCCTCTTCTTGAAAAGGAGGAACTAAACATGGGCAGCATACCATGCATCTTATCAACCGGCGATTGAATACCCACCAACTAAATCTGCACTTCTACCTCTGTTCTATGACAAGCCTGCTCCACCAGCCATGATTAAGCACGGGATAGATGTCAATAAAACAAGCCAATGCCTTTTCTGCAAGCATCATACAGGCAAATGGGTAATCCATTTCTCGATGAGTTTGATGATCTGATAACCTCCTGGGGAGGGGTCTAAAAAAGTTCAAATGATATTGCATGTGTCCCCCCCCCCCCCATCCTACCCTACCATCATTCAGCAGGTCTTAATGAAGCCCTGAACCAAAAATGGCGTTTCTACAACAAAAACTCAATGTTATATTACCTTATAAATTATTGGTGGGCTACGAGGCGACGCCCCCGCCTCCACACCCTAATAATGATATTTTCACTGGGGCTCCTACCCTAATATTGTTCAGTAGGTCCCAAGGAAGCCCTGTACCAAAACTGGCATTTGTACAACAACAAATCAATGTTATTACCTTCTAAATGTATTTGGGGGCTCCTAAAAGACGCCCCCGCCCCACACCCTCAAATTGAAATTTTTGCCGGGGGCTCCTACTAGCCTAATATTGTTCAGTAGGTCCTAAGCCTAAGGAAGCCCTCTACCAAAAATAGTGCTTTTATCAGCCAAGTAAGGATAATTTCACTAGCCACCAGACTATATATACCTAACCCTAACCCTAACCCTAACCCTAACCCGGCCTAACCCTACCCCTAACCCTAGGTCTTTTACATTTATGTACATTAACCGTGCTGGTGGGGTATTCTAAAGTTAGGCCCCAGAGCATTACATCCTCTATATGTAATCTTTGTTACTGTTCAGTCGTTGGATTTACAATTATTAAAGATTAGAGTCTAGTTTCAGCTGCTTCATAACCCATTGACAGCAAACTTCCAGGCCGGTAGACCTGGCTGAAAGAGGCAGCACAGCTCTGGACAAATGAATAAAATTATACTGCACTATCTAGTAAGGTTGCACATATATGGATCTGAAATCTATGCACATGACAGCCATAAATCAACTTACCATTCATTATAGATCTCCTGTGATCAATCCTTTGTCATGAATCCATTTACAAAGGCTGCAGGTACATCCGATTTTAAAGGCTTCACTGTGAGTCTGTCTCCCATTTTACATTTTACAGTTGCATTCAGTTTACATGCACTAAAGATATTTGACCTGTAGAGGGCGCTATATTGAAAATACTCATTTTCAATACCCCTTTAACAAAAAAAGTTTACAAATATGAAAAACAATAACAACAAAATAGTGACTATGAAATATCATACTATTTTTAGAAATAAAAAATTCATCATTTTTTTTTGGAATAGTAGGTTAAAATTAGATGAATAAGGTGGATAACGGCTGCATGCCCCCATTCACTTTGTACAGGAAACACAGAGATAACCCTAATCTTAAAGTTCTCTTTACATGCAACTTTGGGCTTTATTTCTCATTTCTTGCACATAGTGATATACAAAATACTTCTAAAATCATGTTCTAGCACAAAACAAAGTAAAAATAGACATTCAATATCATTTTAAAGTAAATTCAAAGTTTTGTTAGTTGGACAACCACAGCAATTATAGAAATCGTGATTTTTACCCCAAAAATCATATAAAATCGAAAATGAGTAAAATTGATGTGAAACTGAATTTTTCTAAATCAGTAATACTAACTCTTCAAAATAAAATAAAATTGGCAGATAAGATGACTTTAAAAAAATTTACACAAGATCCAAATTCTTTTAACAGATAGATCACTAAATGGTTATAAGTCAACTTCATTTTTTGGGCAATTTTGAAAAATTGCATATTAATTCTCAAAATTGATTATTTCATCAGATGGGAATCGAAATTCTCTTTCCATCTATCTAGGTGAAGTTTGGATTCACCAAAAATTGACAAAGTTACAAGAGTTTTCCATAAGCCACTGGACAACTACTGCAGATATAAAGGGGGAGGTAGAGAGAGAGGGGGGAGGTAGAGAGAGAGAGAGGGGGAGGTAGAGAGAGCGAGAGAGAGGAGAGATAGAGAGTGAGTGGGTGAGGTAGAGAGAGGGGGAGGATGAGAGGGAGGTAGAGAGAGAGAGAGAGAGAGAGAGAGAGAGGGGAGTCTCCAAGTTGGTGGAAGGGTGCGTAGTAGCCGGAAAAAGATAAGAAACAGAAATGAAGTGTAAAGTAAATAGAAGACTGGAGATAAGAGGAATGACATAGATAAAAATAGCAAGGAAAAATAATGAAAAAGACAAAATAGAAGAATCATAGAGTCAAGGAGAAGAAAACAGAGAAGATAAAAGAGGGGACAATATTGATACTATACGGAAAAGAGTCATTGCAAAAATGTATGAAATCCGGTGAACATTATCGTTCATGAAATAACAAGTCAAACTTAATTTCTATATACGGATGAAATGGAGAAAAAAAAGAGGGAAAACTTAAACAGAGTAGAGAACAGGAAATGAAAAAATTGTCATTCTGTTAAAATAAAATAATCATAAAATTGAAGAAAGAGGAGAAAATGCAAACATCTCTAAATGTAAGAGAATGTCCTCTAACGGAAGTCTTCACATTTTTAGAGTGGACCCATATGGACTGGCGGCAGAGTAAACATTAGAGATGAGTGGTATGCACAAGCACCGTTGAGATCCACTTGATGACAAGGCAAACAAGCTTTGAGGTCGGCAAGCTTTGAGACCTGCTTTTGTTGAGTCAATACCTTACATAAATTGAAAGTACAATCTTTTTATAGTACGGTACAGTGATGTAAGACTTTAAAAATGTGGTGTGAGTTTAAAGATTTTAAGATGTTATATTATACAATGAAAGTGAATGTACACTGTTAAATAATTGGAAATGTCCCCAGTTTGCTCGTCGTAAAGATAAACTTGATCATTCTTATTTGCTAGTATATACATGAGTACATGGAAGTCTATAATAAGAACAAATATATGTCCTTTATCTAATTATGTATACAGTTAACAACTAAGTTATTGATTCCCACTGTAAATTTGATGTTTTAAGAAATTTCGTAAATTAAGAATGCAACTTTTGCTGGTTGAATTAGGGCCTTTGTTGAATGCATTTGGATGTAAGCTTTATTATATCACAGTCTCAAGAAACATAAATCGGAACAAATCTATTCTTTCACATACTTGAACAATTACAAAACTTGGTAAGAGAATAAATAATAAAGTTGTTAACTGCAAATGCATGTACATGTATATGTCCATTAAAACTGCACATATTAACAAGTTAACCAGTACCATCATGAAAAGAAAAAAAGACTTCTTTTACTGTAGTACCTACAAGTACCTACATAAAGATATCTTAATATAACATGTTCAAAACCGAAAATTCTACCCTTCAGTCAATAAGGCCACTTTGACCTTTACATGTGCAAGCATGATATTTTGTTTCTATAAAACCTTTATGGATTATCTAGAGAGGATAAATTTGACCAAAAGGACTATTCAACTGACAATGTTCTTCAACAAGTGCGAAGAGCCTTTTACATAGAACATAAATTGATCTTCATCGTTGTAGAGGGGAAAGTACGTTATGTACAATTTTAAGTCAATTTATGACGTTTCCATGACATAAATAATAATAATAATAATAACTAGATGGAATTCGACTGCGCGCAGTCGAAAATGATGCCTCCGTTGTAGAGCAATTTTACAAACCAAAACAGAAGAAAATTTTCGAATTCAAGTTCAATTGTAATCCATTAACAGGTTCTCAGAATATCGTGATTACAAGCAATTTCTCATATACATACATGTATATGACTCTTTGATCTTTGACCTCATGACCCTAAAATCTACTCAGTTCATTGGCTCTGCAAGATGTCCTGAGTTAAATAGTAATCCATCTGTCAGTTCTAATGAGAATGCGTTCACAAGCTATTTTTGCATACATAATGAGCCCATGACCTTTGTCACCTTATGAACCAAGAATCTACTCAGTTCATTGGCTCTGCAAGTATCATACTTGCCCTAATTTTGGCAGGAATCCATCAATCGGTTCTTGAGATAACGCGATCACCAGCTGTTTTTGCATACATAATGTGCGCTGTGGCCTTTGACCTTTGACCTTGTGACCCCAAAATCTAATCAGTTCATCGGCTCTGCAAGTAACACACATGACCTAAGTTTGGCAGCAATCCATCAATCGGTTCTTGAGATAACGCGATCACGAGCTGTTTTTGCATACATAATGAGCCCTGTGACCTTTGACCTTTGACCTCGTGACCCCAAAATCTAATCAGTTCATCAGCTCTGCAAGATACATACATGACCAAAGTTTGGCAGGAATCCATCAATCGGTTCTTCAGATAACGCGATCACGAGCAGTTTTTGCATACATAATGAGCCTTGTGACCTTTGACCTTTGACCTCGTGACCCCAAAATCTAATCAGTTCATCGGCTCTGCAAGATACATACATGAACAAAGTTTGGCAGGATTCCATCAATCGGTTCTTCAGATAACGCGATCACAAGAACGGGACGTACGTACGTACAGACGTACGGACGGACAACCCGAAAACATAATGCCTCTGGCTACTTCGTAACGGAGGCATAAAAACAGTGCTTATAAAGCGCTTACCACCGAAGTATCTAAGCGCTATAACAAACAAGATAGACTGACAAACAATTACATATTAAACTAAACAAAAACAAATTGCAAATAAAGCTACAAATTACAATAATTATGAAATATACATCAATGTGAACAGAGTAAGTTACCGGTACTCATCAAAAGCAATTTTGAATAAATGTGTCTTAAGACACATGAAAATTCAATCAATCTTTTCCTTACCCGAGATGATAATGGATGTGTCTCTTGTTGTTCTCGCATGAGGTCAACAACCAATTGACCTTTGAACTCTGGATAACTTGTCATCTTGGAAATGACCTGCACCCATGGTTCTTCAGACGGAGAACTGTGCAGTAAATCAAAGAAAATCAACATTTGATGTTGTCACAGTATGTCATAAAGTGAGAAAAACATTAAGATAGCCACATGAATTGACAAGCACATATACAAAGTCACACACACTGCTCATTTTAGATACCTTAAAAGAGAGAGAGAGAAAAAAAAAATCTTCAGTCAGATTTTGTTAATGGTAGCTGGGGCAAACTCGAGAAATAAAATAGATTATCAATATAATTTATAAATTTGATAAAGAATCTTGTCATAAAAGTTAACTTTAACAATCACATTCATTCTTCTAACAAGACAGGTTCAAATCAATGTCCTACTTATTGAATCCATTATGACCCCTGGATACAATAGCTGCATTAACACTGCAAGCAAAAATCATCAAATTTTCTCACATTCGGGTGTTTTCGTCGTGTTTGCCGGTAACAACTGCTGATCTACCTCTGAAATGTGTTTTTTTAAACAGCGGCAGAAATTTCACTGATATTTGCAGTGTAAATGCCCGCTCTCAAAACATTGATGAAATGATTCCATCTTTGGGGTCAAGTGACTCTACTTGCTACTGTGTGATCGCATGCAGAGCAGCGACAAGAAGTGCATGCACACTAGTCACCAAAAAATTAGAGTGAGCAAACACTGACTGTTTTTAAGCATGTTTCCAGTAGTGTAAATAGCAGTTAAAAATTGTGATGATTTTTCAAAATGGGCCTATAGTGACCTTTTTTAAGTTTATGTTTTTGCCTTGTTCATATATAATAAGGCAAAATTACCTTTAAAAAAAATTGCCATAGGCAAAATGCAAGCTGTTTTAAGGGTTAATAGATGGAAAGTGCTAGTGAAAACTGAAGTAGGTGCATGCAACAAAGACCTAAAGCATACCTTCTTCTCTGGTTGTCAAAAGAAAACCCATTGTACCATTTTGCAAAGTGTAAAGTGCATAAAGACTTTATGAGTATAATGCGCTACACAAGAATCTACTTATTATTATTACATTTTGTGAGGCAGTTTACTATATCATGGTAAACCAGGTTTAAGCAAATGTACTTTTCTTGAAGAGGTAGGATGAGAATTAAAGACTATTATAACTTTAGAACATAGAATTCAATTCCCAAAGAGGAAAACAAAAAGTCTCCAGAGAATACCATGGTACAGCATTAAAAATCAGAAAATATCCTCACCCAGGCATCATTAATAATTGAAGGCGACAAAGCACTCACACCCTCAAAGCAGATCACAAACACACTTAACTAATTCTCATGAGATGAAAACCACTTCATAATGCACTCTAAAGCCCTCCATAACACAGTGCAGTATTTGTAAGTAGAAGTACAACATACATGATTTTTGAACATGGGGTGATAAATTAGACAAATCATCTCTTTAGAATAGACCAGTTCACGGTTAGCACATTACTGCAATGACCCCAAATATCCACAGATCTTCAAAACATGAAGAGGCCCCACGATGGAGGTGCTATACAGTGCGTCCCAGAAAAAACGAAACCGAGAAGTATCGATGTTCTATCATAACTTAATCACAACTATAATTAATGAATGATACATATTTGGAAAGCTTAGAGTCTCCTCTTTCATGTGATGCTACTCAGATAATGCATATTTTACGCATGAGTGATTAAAAGCAATTTGAAGGAAGGAAACCAAAAAGACATTTGGCGGGCGGTATCTGAATTTCGAAGGAAAATTCACATTTCTAGAAAGTTGAGTTTCTGGCCTTTCATATGACACCTCAATCAGAAAAAATGAGCGAGGAATGACATAGTTCTGTTTGTTTAAAGTAGTGCTTGCATTTCCATAATTTTATTAAACGAATTCGTTTTCACTGGCTGCCTGCCGTATCAATAAACGAAATTAACAAAAGACTTAACTCCGTTTCGTTGACAATCAGCCGTAGACGAGAGTCTTCATGCATGGCTGATTGTCAACGAAACGGAGTTACCGGTAAGTCTTTTGTCAAATCTGCTTTTGGCTACGGCAGGTACCCAGTGAAAACGAATTAGTTTGTTAAAATTATAAAAATGTCAGGGCTACTTTAAACAAACAGAACTTTGTTATTCCTGGCTCATTTTTCTTGATTGAGGTATCATATGAAAGAGCAGAAAATGAACTTTCTAGAAATATGAATTTTTCTTTGAATTTCAGATACCGCCCGCAAAATGTCTTTTTGGTTTCCTTCCTTCAAATTGCTTTTAATCACTTATGCGTGAAATATGCATCACGTGAGTAGCATCAACTGAAAGAGGAGACTCTAAGCTTTCCAAATATGTATCATTCATTAATTATGGTTGTGATTAAGTTATGATAAAACATCGATACTTCTCGGTTTCGTTTTTTTTTGGGACGCACTGTATAAATAGCCTTTGTTTCTCCTTTTCAAAGAATACTTCCACCTGTGCGCTGCTTGTGCATTAATGAATGAATAATGTTACATAACTTTCATGAGCACGTATCCAGTATTTCGTCTCCATGTATTTCAAAATTTGTTCTGCAATGACCTTTATGCAGCTGCCAGGGTTTTATCAGGGACATCTAAATATGATCACATTTCTCCTGTTCTCAAAAAGCTGCACTGGTTGCCAATCCGCAAGCGCATAGAATTCAAAATCCTTCTCCTCACATGGAAGGCTGTAAACGGATTAGCACCAAACTATTTACAAAACCTTGTTATGCCTTATACACCAGCTCGTAGTCTAAGATCATCACACCAGCATCTTCTTAGGATCCCAAAGACACGAGTAGCCTGTGGTGAAAGGGCTTTTTCATCTGCAGCACCTTGTCTTTGCAATAATTTACCATTTAATTTGAGAATCATAACTTCCTTAGAGACCTTTAAATCCAAGCTAAAATCTTATCTTTTTTAACAATACCTGTACTTGGCACTATGACACTCATCCAAACTTTCTCGTCCAAACTTTCTCATTCTTTCTATTTTTCTTGTGCGCCTCGAAATAGCATTGTCTAGATAGACGGCGCTATACAAATGCCTATTATTATTATTATTATTACTGCTTATGCTCAGACTGCAACCGTGAACTGGCTTATTGTTGGATAAATACTTCTCAGTTTTAATTCACGCTTTACAGGTCCTAATAGTATAAGGACATAGAACTTCAAAAGAAGCAAAACAATGTACGAAATATATTCATGTGTGGAATAGCACCTGTCATTGCTCATGTTAAGACTTATTAATTTATTTGTATATTTATAATCCTTTTTTGCTTTTATACCTTGGTCAGGGATTGTCTTTATCTAGAGTCCGGCAAACAAAACGTGTGAAAATATAACACAGACATGTACATGACTCACCTAAAATTAGTCTCCAATACAGGCCATTGTTTAAGAAGACTAGTGAGAGCCACCAGCTGGTCCATAGAAGCACTACAGGAGAGGAGAGACTGGAAGAGATTGAGACGACTGGCTTCAGAGACTACATCCTCTTCGGTTACCTGAGGGTAGTAAATGGAAGAAAGTAACACAAATTTTTACTTAATGAGACTAAGGACCTTTGTTAGTTGGAAGTCTATTTATTAAATGCAAATATCCTCTTATGTCGTTTTATATTACAAACCCACATGTTGGTTGGTTATAAATCTACAGTAAATTCCATATATTTCTAAAAATTTGTTATCAATTACACCTTTCTTGTACAGGTACATGTACAATAATATTCTTGTTTTATGTTCTTGTTTGATGTTTAGATGTATTTGATTTGCAGCCAGCATAAAACACTAACATGTTTATGTACTGGTATGTTACATCCAATAATGTTTATGTACCGGAATACATATGCAGAACATACTTTACATAGTACATGGCAAGTTGAAAGGGTACTTAAAATTGTCTATAGAATCTGATTTTATGTGCTATTTCCCCTATATCAGGGGTGTTGAACACAAATATACCTGTTGCCATTTTTATAAATTACGTCTTTTGCCGTTGCCATGGTAACAAATTATTTTCCTCAAAATGACATATATATTTATCATAAAATAATCAAAGAATAGAATATAAGTGGCTAAATAGAACTATTTCCAGCTTCCCATTTGATTTTGATACAAATCTCAGTCTTCCCAGGTCATACTATATATTATCAAATAATTTTATTTACAAATCATTCTAAAACATATGAATCGCAGCTTGTTTCTTTACCTTGACATCCGTCCAGGCACCGCTGACAATTGCTTGAGTTCTGTAGAACAAGAGTAACTGAGTGTCGTCCTTACTCAAAGGGAAAGTCTGGAAGAAAGTCACAAATAACGACGACATAATGTTTACAGAACTTTCTTTCATCATCATCAAGTGCCACATCTGTCTATTATCTGGTATTCTTCAATAAAAAGCTGTTATTACTGATTTCATTTTTGGTTGTCCATTTGTTTCAGGCTTCACAAATATGTGAGGCGTTGCCTTCTTTCAAGTTACAGAAATGCAAACCCGCAAATGTCTATGTATGTACACAATTCACATCAGTTTACATATTGCAACAAAGGGTTCGTGACTTTAATTCCCTATGGTATCCTTAAATAGGAAAAATTACTTTCTTGTTCTTCTTTTACTCTTCGAATTGCTCCTCCTTTCTTTTCTTTTTTTCTCTCTTCTCTTTAACACCAATGAAGTTTAACAAATACAATACAATACATGAAACTTACCTCTTCTAAGAGCTGCAGTATTTCAACTCTGGGTTCTACTGCTACCGACATGTCACTGCAGAAAGGCCGTAACTCATCCAATACATGATTTGCAGTTACTATGTTGTTACCTCTGCATAACATGATGGGTGAAAACAAAATGCAAATTTTATATTAGAGGCAAATTCACATATGGAATACATGCAAGCTCCAATTTTTTTGCATTTCTTTAAACATAGACAGTTTTCAAAGAACAACGAAAAAGATAATATTGAAGTTGATGTATCTACCTTGTAGACCAAACTACATATAGATAACATCAGATTTTAACAAAGTCCTCAATTCTATTGTGTAAAATACATCAGGTGTACTGGAATTGACAATGGGGAAAAAAGAGAACGAGGCATGGACTGCTAGACATTCGAAATAAGCACAAACATATAGTAAACTGTATGACTGTGTCTGTATGAACTGAAATGGTCAAACACATCAATCCACTAAAAAATTGGAAATGTACAGCAGTTCAGACATTTGGTAATATGAAGAAAAACAGATGAAAATAGAATAATTCCTCACCCTTCTTGTTTGTGTCTCTGGACTTCCTGTGTGATTTTCTTCAAGAAGTCCATGGGTCTCCCATCCGCATCAATCTCTTCTACCCTATCTCCACTCCTGAAAACATATGATGAAGATATACTTTATGACATTCAATAGTCACAAGGTTAACATAATAAGTGATATATAGTTCATGTATAATCATTTCTGAGAACTTGGAAAATATGATAACCTTTTTATTTAAAAAAGTAAAATAAATAAATAAAACTATTGTGAAAGTAAAGTCGTTAAAATATTTTGATTTTCATGTGTAATACACTCACAAATGTGTATAAAGATTGATCAAGGGAAACATGAAAAGTGGTCTTTATGTATACAGATGGTCTTTAAACTCTATGTTTAGGTCCCCTTTTATACAGGCTTCATTGAGAAGCACATTGAGAACAACATTTAGTCTTTATACACTGGTCGTTGCTAAGATAAGATTGACTGAATTACTGACTGAAGTTGGCTATTATGAATGATTTCAGTAAGCTGATTACAAAAAAATAAGACTCACTTGATGGCTGCTAATATCCTCCTTATAGCATCCCTTGTGACTGAGAGTACAGTCCATTTGGTAATAGTAGACCCGGTCAGGGCCTGGTCTAGGAGCGAGACTGGAGCTCCGCAGCAGAGCAGGGACGCAAAGACCGTCTTCATGACCTCTGTCTCACCTCTGGACAAGTCGTACTTTTCATAGAATTTTGTTGAGTTGTCCTGATTAATGATAAAGATATTTTTTTAATTCAATAAACTGGTTTACTAAATGTATTCAAAATGTATGCATGCTTCTTCAACAAAAAGTGCTCTTTACATCCTAAAAGCTCTCCACAGGCTTTCCAAACTTATCAACAAATTATGTATGCAAGTTCAAATTTATAGATAAACTAAATTTCAGTTTTGTCAGGCAAATTAGAGAGTTGATCACTGAGGGTTCTATGAGCATTTATCAATGAATTGTAATTATTTATGTAAAATGTGATTGTAAAAAGTATATAACAAGTGAAAAACATAATAACAATCTTAAAATTTCTTCTACAATGTACAATGTATTGTTATCATCATGATTACCACCACATCAATAAGTCTATTGATCTGAAATTTGTGAATACATGTACCGTACATGTACTTCATCATACACTCATATGAGACAAACATAAAACCTAAAATATTAAGCTTATCTTCATGACAAGATCTTCACAGTAAAAAGCAGAGAAAAGGAAATATGATCCAATCTGTAACAAATCCAAGGAAATTAAACAATGCATCTATTTATTGTACCTGATCAAACTGCTCGATTTAAATGATGCATCTATCTATCGTACCTGATCAAACTGCTCGATTTGGAGTACTCCCTCTGTGTTGAGAGTCTGTAGATGTTTTTGGTACTGCTGTAGTCCTTGGATGCAAGATTTGACGATGTTTTCACTGCTCTCCCCTGCAAACTTCTGCTTGCCTGATCCCTGCTGTTTAGCAAACTTGGTGGCACGACTAACCAAGTTCTGCCTGCTTTCCAGAGACAGCTGCAAAGAACAAACAAACAAACAAAAATTGGTTAAATGAATTCAACAATTAGTACAATATTATTATCAAGTCCCACAGATACAACTTAAAACTACATGTTCCAAAGATTTTTTTCTGTATAGGTAGGTATCAGAGGTGTTGTGGTCTAGTGGATAAGTCGTCGACTGTGGATCACAGGGTTTGCAGTTCAAGTCCCACTGCGGCACTAATGTCCTTTGGCAAGACATTAATCTACATTTGCCACTCTCCACCCAGGTGTTAAATGGGTACCGGTAGGAAGGCATTCCTTGAATGCTGTGAGCGCCAAAATTGGTAGCCTAGCAGAGCCGGGTAATATTTGGAGTGCCTCGAGCACCTTGCATGGTGGATATGTCGCTATATAATAAATATACAATATTATTATTATTATTATTATCACAGAAGGATTGACAAAAGATACTGTTTTAGGTGATAAATGCCAGACAAGCTGTCTGGCATTCAAGAAGCGGTGATCACCAATGCATTTTCTGTCAATCATTTGAGAAAGACAAGTGTCAGAGAAAAATAGCTTTTGTATGTGTTATAGTACAAATCTCTAAAAATTTAAACCATTTTGATGATTTGGTTCAGCATTTACTGCTTATTGACACACTTTCTCATAACAAGACAAAATTGAACAAATTTACCTTCTCCAGTGACTTCTGAGTGAAGACGATCCTCGAGATAAAATCCAGAAAGTCAGAGATGGTAAGACGTCCAAAGAACTCTCCACATGCCTCATAGCGATGGTGCCATTCAGCCTAAAGAGAAGTACATGTATATCAGAGTTACTGATTGATGATCATTGGAGCAGCAACAAAATACATGTACATGCATATTCAAATTTGGCACAGTTACGTGCAGACTATATGGAAAAGCATCCGGGTAGAAGATCTGATGGAAGTGTCAATATAATGAAAAGCAGTCTAGAGCAAAATTTCATGAAATTCTACGAATTATTATCATTATCTGGAGGATGAAACAGAGTTTTCCTTATCACAGCACTTAAAGATAAACTTTAGTACTGGTAATGCGATTGCATTGTGAAAGAAAAGGTGTGGAAGGGATCAGAAACAGTTGATCATGTAGCATGTAAGTATTGGTGTGCACTGCAAGGTTCTGGAGTCATCAAAATCATAATAAATTTGACCGAGTCTCGGTAAAGTAACAAGCACTCACATAGAAAGCTATATATGGGACAACACACATGGTGTCGGGGCTAGTACTACCTTGTTTTCCTTGTCTTTCTATGCTCATTACTCAGCCAGTATACATTTTCTTCCAAAATTGTTTGGCACATGTCATTTATTTGTAATCTTGAACATTCAGTGCAAGTTTCGTTTGATTCTGTGAGAATTATTTTTATTTTTTTACCAGTACTGGAGTTTATCTTTAAGTACCTAAGCCTGATGCATCCAGGCAGGCAAACAAAACAGACATTTAATCTCCCCATGCATTATACTCAAACACTAGCTAAAAATAAAAAAAATTGGAAATAATGTGACAATCCCAAAGAGAATATCTAGAAACTTACGGTGGATTCTGGGGCTTTCTTGTGATTTTGATCGCCGTCCCAGAACATTTTCACGGTGAACGCTAGGAACACTTGAGATGGAGTCAGATTCCCACCATTCTAGAAACAAATACAAGAAAATGATTCAAACGAACACTTCTACAACTTGGAATGGAAGAGGGTTAAAATAAATAGTATAAAACATATTTGAAATGGTGTAGTGCAGAGAAAATGCACATTTTCTTCACTCAAACACGATACATGAAATGATTCAACTACACAAACATTTTTTAAATCCACGTGTACATCACAACTTCAAACAAGATCAAGTACTTAGCAATGCGTAAGATGTATAGAATTGATTCATTTTTACATACATGCGATTTACAGAGAACATGGAAGTATCATCTTTTAATACATTTTATATCATTCATGTAGGTGATGAAAAGCACAGATTTGGGGTTGTACAATTTATGAAATGTAGAGAAAAACAATAGGCAATCAAATCATTCAAATGCAAAATAAAAAATAAATAAATAAACAAACAAAGAGAGAGGGGGTAGTGAGCATAGAGTAATAGAGAGGTCATAGAGTGAGTACATAAAACGGTGTAACTAACCTTTGTGGGTATTTTTGGAGCTAGTTTGGCAAGAACATGGACATTAGATGAGATGAGAGAGGGTGAGATGACATTGATAGGGTCTGAGACTCCATCCATTAGACGTCGGTAGTCCAGACCTAAATAATGCGACAAAGATACCAAGGAACTTGAATTCAACAAATATCAATCACCAACATTGATTAGACATATGCCTGAACATGTTTAGATATTCACTAACTATTCTCTAAATACATTTCATAAGATGATGATATCCGTAATAAAAATTAAGAACATTACCATTACCTTTATGAATTGTATACCGATAGTTCAAATACAAAAAGCAATGTTCAAGGTTAGAAATAAATAGTGATACACGATGCATACTCACTGATAAGTACATGTATGCCAGTAAACAGATCAGAGATGCATAATGTGATTTTTTTAATTCATTCATTCATTTTATTTTGAAAACAGGAGTTTTCAACAGATGGTTCACTGCCAGACATTGGAACAGGCCTTTATAAAACTTTCACTTATTTGTTTCTCTCATTTCCCTGCTTTTATTACAACCAACTTAATATCAGGGCGGACTTCCCCTTTGAAAATTCATGACAGGTGTCTTTGTCTGCCCAACTTACTTGAGGCTGCTGCCTTGATCTTCTTCAGGAGCTTGACATGCATGTCAGGGGTTATGACCTGACCTTTGACCTCTGCCCCGCTCTTGTGCAGCAGCGTGAAGTAGTAGATGAGACGCTGATGATCGGAGCCCTCTATGGTCGGATAGATGCAAGTCTCCATCCTCGCGCAGAAGTCGTCCGGTCTCTCGAGAAGGGTGGCGACGAGATCAAGCTGGTGGCTTCGAGCCTCGATGGCGGCGGTCGAGAGACTGGCATAGAAAAATGAGCAGGTTCGACATACATGAATGTAAATGAGTTGTAAAAGAGCCCAATTATAGCTTAAATTATCATTACCATAATTTGATATGACCCTTGATTTGTTTATAACAGACATGAACAAGATAGCTATTTGAACAATACTGAAAAGGATAGTTATTTGTTCGATGCCAAAGGGATTGAAATGCGATGCACATTTAAAAATAAATCATTAGATAGGCATGTAAAAAGAGGAGGATAGAAGCCTAAACCCTAACTTGTAAATTCTAGGGGAAGATGAAAAACAAACATACATTTAGGGATGATATTGGAGTATTATGGGTCCACAAAAAAATACTCATGTGTTCAAGTTGGCTGCTTATCAACTCTAGTCTGGATTGAATATAAATGTATATCCCATACCATGGGTTTTCCGCTGGTTATTAAACAAATTGATTCAATAAATTTTCAACTTAATTTCAATTTCAGTTTGTTACTTTGTCAGCTTTTACTTTGTGTACCTATTTGCTTTGATATTGTTCAAGGGGATAACTAGATAAAAGAATTATACTTCTGTTATCCCTCCACTTCATTTGATTGTATCAATTTGTACACTTTCATTTCATGTCTTGTTGAAATAAATTCAATTCAATTCAACTTTAACAATTCAATTAAATATTTTGAACATTTGTTTCTCAAGATAATATTTTTTTGCAAGTGTAATAAGGATTGCTTTAGTACTCACCCACTCTCTGAGAAGAGAAACTCTAGATGAGCCATAAGGACCTCCCACATTGATAGATGATAGCGCTGGGCCAGGGTGACGGACAGGTTGTATACATCATCCTCTAAACTCCTGTAGATATGCAAGGAAGTAAAGTACATTATTCTGTCTCTTTTCTTCTTCTAAATTTATATATATATATATATATATACCTAGTAAGTTTTATTTGCAAATAAATAAACTACATTGTTCAGTCTGTCTTGTTTTATCTTTCTTATCAATGTATGTATATATATATATACCTAGTAAGTTTTATTTGCAAATAAATAAACTACATTATTCTGTCTGTCTCTTTTTTTCTTCTTCTAAATGTATGCATATATATATTACCTGGTAAGTTTTATTTATTTTTCTATTTAATTTGATATTGTGTTTACCTTGTTAGGGGCCTCATGTTCAAGCACAACTTGCTTCCTAGAGGTCCTGGCCTATAATTTTTTCTGTATTTGTGATTTGTAATGTTTTTTTATGATGCCAAATAAACTGACATTGAATAAAGATTTTTAAAATTCTAAAAACTTTTAGCTGTTCTTTTCACAGATTTGAATGAATATTACATTTTAATAGTTGGTATTTTTTGTTTGTATAAAGAATTTGCAATATAAAGTAAATTCATGGAAATCATTGAATTAAAGCAATGTTTGTTTGAAATGTTTTTTTTTTAATAATTACAATTTGAATAGACGTCGCATGATTTGAATCTGTAATTTCAATCTTATCTGTATTAAAAAGGTTGAGAAAATGACCAAAGAACTTGCATTGCCAAGCCAATAACTGATTTGAATCCATAAATCTAAATCAATACTATCTGTACTGAAAAGGTTTTAAAAAAAGGAGCAAAAGAACTTACATTGCCAAGCCCAGGATTGTTTCCTGCTTGTATTCATTGTCCCTGGTGAACCGTACAACATCCACTCCTGGTAAAAAAAATGAGAATACAAAATGTATTATATGCAATGATAATATCCTAAAAGAGGTACATATACATTCAGGGTTTACCTGAAAGAAACAGCCCTATGTTCTATGACTCTGTTTTACATGTATGTAAAAATGTGAGAAAAATATTGCAAGCACAGATGCCTACAGGTAAACATCGACTATGTCTCTAAGTACTTTACAAATATATTATTACCCTGGTCATCAGATTCAGGCTTGCTAGCACACACTGTTTGCACATTCTCCACTCCCTGGGGAGCATTCCGTTTTACAGACACTCACAATGCTGAGCAAACTGCAATAACCTTCGCATCATACCGGGTACCCATTTAACACCTGGGTGGAGAGTGGCAAATGTAGATTGACATCTTGCCAAAGGACGTTAGTGCCAGGATGGGATTTGAACCCCATACCTTGTGATCTACAGTCGGGTGACTTATCCACTAGGCCACAAAACCTCTACATCTTCATTGGGGTTTAACCAAATGGACATGGTTCTGAGAAAATACTACAACCCTGACCTCTTCCCAGGTCACAAAAGGTAATTCATCATGCACTCAGCAAGTGGTCTAGACTAAAGCAAAGTCTTATAAAAACTTGTGGAATGAACTCTCACCTCTTCCCAGGGCTTGAAGGCTCTGCGCCTGCAAGAGATCAGCAAGAAGCTCATCGTAGTGTTTGAGCCTTCCTACAAAAGCAGAGACATCCCCTGACCACCCAGCCGCCTTCTTGCTACCGGCCAGCTTGAGAACCATCTCGATGAGCTGCGGAGGTGCGGTTTCGTAGATGGGGGGACTCTTCTGGGCCTTTTTGATGGGCTGGAGTCGCACCGTTGCTTGGAGGGCAAAGAAGTACGCGGCCAGCTGGAGAGAGAGGGCCGAGTGAGGGATCTTCTCGAAGCACTGGTCTGCATCTAGAGGCTGTAAGACACAAAAGATATTCAGTTTGTATCAAAACAAAATCTTTAATAGACAGTGACATTGAATAATCTCCACTTGGACACCGATTATCAAATACTCGAATGATTGCGTTTTAGTGCTATCATTACATCAGCAGGGCCCCGTCTTATAAAGAGTTGATATTTATCGCAACTGATGGATTATCCAGTTTTCATACCATGTGTGATCTCTACTCAATAAATTTTCTGTGTTATATAATGAACATGTGCCCTGAGTAGTGAGTACATACATGTATGTAAGCCTAAAAGGAAAATGCATATGCATATACTTGGGTTTTAATAAATCCTATCAAGGCCCTGTCTTATAAAGGGTTGATATTAATCGCAACTTATTTATGATTGATATCAATCGCAACTATTATTAATAGGAGAATGCAATCTTGCAATTGATTCAGATCGATGATTCAGATCAATTGCAACTCTAAATTAGGCCCCGGTCTCCATTTCTCTCTTTTGGATACATTCTGATAAGTGGTCACTACTGCACCTACAACTTGATAAAGGACACACCGTCTCATAATTTTGAAACGTCATAATTCTGGAACAAATATGAACAATAGCGAACAATTTATCATGCAGATTTAAAAATGCAGATTTAAAAACTTACATTTGGAAGGGCAAGAAGATAAGCCAATGCTAGATTCACGTCTGACTTGAAGGCATCCATGGCAAGCTGTTGTAGTACTGTGGAGAAACATAGAATGGATAGCAAGTCACAAACTGATAAGAAAAACATCTACCTGGTCATACATGACCATGTTCTCTCCACTTATCACAAATTCATACACATTTTCATGTCAAGTCGTGTTTAATAATAGTCAGTTCCTACACATTCTAACAATGTCTCTAAACATTTTTAGTTCTTTATGAGTAGAGGAATTATTACCCTGGCTTAAGATACTATTAGATAAGATAGTATTTGTACACTGTGCCATACAAGATATAACTCCTACATGCACCCTACTATTCCTGGGTTGAGAGAGACAGTTGTAGATAAAATGCCTTGCACGAGGACACATTCACCGGGGAGGGTTTTGAAGTCTAAACTTCTCAATTGAAAGTAAATTGAATGGATTGCTTAATGATAGTGTTCCCAGTGTTTAAGTCTTTAATATAAAACTGTATAAGACATACATGTATCTATTTCTCATGATCAAAACTATGTAGAATGAAAAAAAAAAAAAAAAAAAAAATTCTTACCATGAGTTGCATGTTCAGACATGGACTCGTCATCTTTGGTCAGTCTTCTCAGCTGTATGGCTCTCAGCAGTGCTTCATTGAGTGACCGGTGTGATGTCTCACTAGATGACCACTGGTAGTTGACATAATTAGGATCATTCTGTCGAAAAAGAACAGATAAAAGCAAATTATAATATTTGAATTTCTTGTTTGAGTAATGACAACAAGGGAATAATATTTAAGTCTGTTTTGCTGTAAAACGTTTGGAATCATCTCAATCTTTTTTTAATGAAGAGTGTACCGGTATTGTATTCTGAGGAATTTCACCAGATACTCACAGGTACAATGTATATTATAAGAGAGAAAACCCTATGATACACAACATTTCTGGGTTTTTTATGTTCTGGTGGGATTCCTAGATTTACATTCATAATCGGATGAATTTAAAAACAATGCAAATGACACATTTACATAGGGACCAATAAGTACTATTACGTAAAAGTGCAGTGACGGTGTTATGATCAATATCTATAAGTTCCCATATTTTCCATGTATGGGAAAGTGTTATTTAAGAGCTGCTTGTGTTGAATATATTTGTATGTTGACAAATAGTGGTGTATTAATGTAGCCAGGGATAAAATATAATGTACCACTACAAATACATGAACATGTATCAAAATGGCTTTGTGATTTAAAGATGTCTATTATACAAACTTCAAGGCAATATTCTAACCTTGCTTATTGCAGGTTCCTTGTAGCAGGCCTCATAGAAAGCAGGACACACCCTTCTCTCGATACCGCACCTCTCGACATCATCCTGGCTTGTGTCCCCCTGGTTATCCCCTGCCATACCCCTCCCTAGCGGCCTAAGGAACTGCATGGTCCCCGCCCACCACTGGGTGTCGCTCACACTGGCAAGGACAGCCTTGGTGGTGGCGCCGGTGGTGGCGAGTACTGCGGAGGTTGCGGCACCTGTGGTTGCAAGGACAGCAGAGGTTGCGGCGCCGGTGGATGCGAGGATCTGGCGAGTTCTCCTGGTCATGGTCTGTGTGGACGTCTCTGGAGTGTCTTTCTCTATGTCATTCTGCAATTACACAGAATCAAAGCAAAATAGTGATAATGGTGATGATGACGATGATGATGATGATGTTGATAATAAAAATAGTGCTAATATTAGTGTACAGATTATAATTAATTTCAACCCCAAGGATTCATAGCCCTAAATACCATCAGTACTCTATCTTTAGTCTATATTCTATCATAAAGCGGTCAAGCATTCAAGTAACTTCTTCCGACAGGTATTTTACTTCACCTTGGTCAGGAATGGCAAATAAAATGTAGATTCCATCCGTAGGACCTAGGAAATATATGCTGAGGCAGGGATTTGAACCCTGTATCCACTGGACCACGACACCCAAATTTAACCCTATTGTGTCAAGTTTGAACTGTATATTCAAAAGAACATTTCATGTATCATATTCATATCAACACACTAACACTTACCTCAATCCCTTCATCTTCCACTTCTGCTGTATCATCTGGTAAGGAATCTTGTGTTTCCATGGCAACTTCTCCCTCCTCATCTTCCTTTCCTTTCTGGCCATCTTCCACTTCCACTGGCAATTTACTATATAAAATCTGGAAGAAAACAAATACCGAAAGTTATTGAAGAATATTATTACAACCATTTAACATGCACAAATCATGTTTAACCCTTACTGTACTGGGCTATTTTGAGCACCCACTGACTGGGGGGGGGGGGCCTGGGAGGCCCCCCCCTATGATCTCGGACGTCGATTGTCCGATGAACACGAAAATTTGCATATTGGTAGATATTTACGTAAGGAACAAGATGGTATAATTATTTTTTTCCGAATATGCAAATTTTTGTCGTTAGCCTAATTAATTATGCAAAATACGCTAATTTTATGCATTTTACAGAAAACGTGTCAAACTCCACTTTTTGAATGTTGAAACTCATTATTCATATGAAACTTCTTTTCTAACACAAAAAAGTTATTTTAATGTAATTAATAATGATAATTTATGCAAATTTTGATGGATTTTCAATTTTTGTTTTGTTTTTTTGATGACATGCGCATACTAATTGTTATGTAACGCCTTACAGGTATATCCGATTTCGACGAAAATGGTATCAAAATGTGCGTAAGACTTGAGGGAAAAAAGTCATGAAACGACAATTCAAAATTCCAAGCGGTTGCGGCGCACTCTCCGAAAACGTCGAGGGGGGGGGCCTCCCAGGCCCCCCCCCAGTACAGTAAGGGTTAATGCTATTCAATGTAATCATATTTGTGTACATGATTTATAAAAATTGGTGGTACTATTTTGATGGAAAAAAATATTAGAAAGAGATAAACAGGAAGAGAATAAAAAGACTTAAATTCAGTTAACAAAAGGAAAACTTAGACCACAGACTAACTTCATTTTAATAATTTTTTAAAACAAATTTAAGGAAATTATGGGTCCAAAAGTTGTGTATACATGTATAAACTCTCAAAGAAAACATTCAAAATGATTAGCACAAAAAGGCCTAACGAGACAACAGGTTGACACCAAAAAAATCAATTGAAAAATAAGATACATAATAAAAAGATAAATTTACCTGAGTAAGGAGCAAGTTCCTGGCTTCTAGAATAGCAACCAAGGCTTCCGGTTCACAGTAAGCTGAGGCAAAGGCAAGAAGCTCACGTCTGTAAAACAAAGTAAAATGTCAATTAGTCTTTATGCTCAAAACATCAATGTGGATATTGCAAACTATTTAAATAAAGTGATGAAGTCCAGTATGGTCAGGTTAATGAAGTAGTTATAAGTGCGAAGTCATTTCTCAATGCAGAAGGCTATGGGGCTCAGAAAGTTGGCAATAATGATACCATACAAGCGAGGATATAGTACCGAAGCTGTGACGTCATACAAATCTATTTTTGGTTTTCTCAATTTTTTCTTCATTTTCCGAAAGAGCATCAAAAATAATGTCCAAATGTCAAACACCAATTGAATATGTTAAGTATTGGCTGAGATATGACCATCTGAATGAATAGATCTCCTATGGGAACTCAGTGTTATATGCTCTGGCTCCTAACCATTAGGAGCCAGAGCATATAACCACTCTATACTATACTGCATATAATGTGGGCATTGTAAAATGATTCACAATGGTAAAATGACACAAAAGGAAGCATTTGAAAATTATAATGTCATTTTTCATGGCAACAACCAATTTCTTCTCTACAATCACACAGCATAATGTGGATTTGGTCTGGAAAATTTCTCTTCTCTAGCATGAGAATATTTCCTGCTGTACATTTAGAGACAATGCCTTGAACAAGCGTTCCCAGTCATATAATGAACACGGTCTCACCTGGCTTGAAGGTCATTGAAGTCATCCTTGAGAGCAAGATCTCTGCACACCTCCCAGGCAGGTCCATAGCTGTCTGATACAAGACGTTTGTTAACATCCCATGCTGTCTTGTAGTCAGAGCCCTAGGCATACAAATAATTGGAGTAATTGTTCAGATATTGATAATAGCAGTAACAATAATAATAATGGTGATAATTGTCGTTGAAGTCATCCTTGAGAGCAAGATCTCTACACACCTCCAAAGCAGGTCCATAGCCATCTGATGCCAGATGTTTGTTAACATTCCATGTACACTCCTTAACATTGCATAATGAATAAACACAACCTTGAAACTGATCACTCATATCAATCATGATAAGAATGTCAATGGAACATAAGTTGAACATGAACTTGACAAATTTGCTAATTCCCACTTATCTATCAAACTTAATAGGTGATCATAGAACATACTTTACCAGAGAAGATAAAGAGTACCAGATCTACAGGCATGGAATGCAAAAACAAATATTAACAACATTTTATGATCAATATGAGACAGAAATAGACTGAATATATCAAATAATAAGACAGTAAACTATAATAAAATATTAATTTTTACCTGTAGTGCCGCCCTGCTCACAAGAACTTGCACTTTACCCTGCCTCTCCTTCTCATTATCACCACATACACGCAACAGCTTGGCAAGCCGAAGCAGCTAAATATAGGATTTAGAAAAAGAATAATAAGAGATCATAAACCTTCTATGCTAAAAAGTGAACGAATATATTGATGAACTGCCTATTTTCTAAAGTTTAATAAAATCTGATCATCGAAGCAGCTAAATAGAGGGTTAACAAAAGAATCATGAGAGATCATTAATCTTCTATGTTAAAAAATGAACGAAGATATAGATAAACTGCCTATTTTCTAAAGCTAAATATAATCTGATCACCTAACCATGTCCTCTTTTGACATAAACATATGAAGACATCAACTGTTTTCATGGATTCATAGGTAATCCAATTTAAAGTTGAGGCACTTATCAACATATCAGGAGTTACCCAGTGGTATTTGATTTTGATTCGATAATTGATTTTCAATTTTGATGATAGTAGTAACAAAATGATGCATTTCTGAAGTTTACCTTTTCTGAATTGGTGCAGGATGATTTGGCAGATGTAATCACTTTCTCAACCAGTTCAAGTCTGTCTTCACATAGTCTCACTGAATATGAAGTAAAACAGAGAGAGAGAGAGGGAGAGAGTTAAAATTAAAACTAAAAGCATAATAGATTGATGGGTCATACTCCAATGGAGTATTGAAGAAAAACAATTTAAAAAAAAGAATTGATGTAAAACCAGTATAAATATTTTATAGTGTTCTAATGATGACAGTGATGATGACAATGAAGATGATGATAATTATGTTGACGATGTTGTTCCTGGTGAGGATAATAATGATGATGAGAAGGAGGAAGAGGAGGAGGAGGAGGAGGAGGAGGAGGAGGAGAAGGAGGAGGAGGAGGAGGAGGAGGAGGAGGAGGAGGAGGAGGAGGAGGAGGAGGAGGAGGAGGAGGAGGAGGAGGAGGAGGAGGAGGAGGAGGAGGGGGAGGGGAGGGGGGAGGAAGAGGAGGAGGAGGAGAGGGGGAGGGGGAGAAGGAGGAGGAGGAGGGGGGAGGGGAGGGGGAGGGGGAGGGGGAGGAGGAGGAGGAGGAGGAGGAGGAGGAGGGGGGGAGGGGGACGGGGGGGGGGGGGGAGGAGGAGGAGGAGGAGGAGGAGGAGGAGTAGGAGGAGGAGGAGGGGGGGAGGAGGAGGAGGAGGAGGAGGGGAGGGGGAGGAAGAGGAGGAGGAGGGGGAATAGGAGGGGGAGGAGGAGGAGGAGGAGGAGGAGGAGGAATAATAATGATGACTATGACCAACAAAAATAACAATGATGATGATTAAGGTAGTGGTGGTGAGAATGATGATGATGTTGACCCTCTACACAGCACTTACCTTGAAGAGGAAGAATAGGAGTTGAGAAATCATCCAGGAGAGCCAGTGATGCGATGAGATCTAGTTCTTCCTGGATCCTAGTTGGGCAGTCTGTCATCAGCTGAAGACAGGACCTAGAGTAAAGATGGAAAACACTGGTAATATTAAAAAGTACACATGGGACTGGACACATGGTGAGACTGTGTGTAATCAGCTGCAGATATAGCCTATATGGGTCTTCTCTCTCTCTTTCTCTCTCTCTCCCTCCCTCCCTCTCTCTAGGCTCCATATATACTCACTTTGGCGACCACATCTTTTCCCAGCCTTCTCCATCAATTTCATCCCCTGATTTTTCTCTCCTTTCCTCTAGTCATTTCTCTTCACAATCCAACAAAGATACATGTACTCTTCATCTTTTACTCCTCTTCCCCATGAGCTTCCTTGACAGAATCTCAATTTCTAAACCTCTTTTAAGTAACAAGAGACCATCAAATCCTGTATGCCTAATTCCTGAAACAATGGAGGGTCATATCATAGCCAGGGATGCCAACCTTTCAGAGCACAAATCCGTAATCATAAGGCTAAAAATCCGTAATTTGGAGACAAAATCCGTAATTTTCTGCGCGACGCAAATTTTTCTGCACGCTGGCAAGCGCAGCTCCCGCAGGCAAGCGCGATAGCACAACAAGTTAAATAAAAGTAACATACCTGTTCATTAGTTGGTGTTACACGATGCATTTCCATTTCTTACTGTATTCTTCTTTAAAAGTCTGTAACTTCTTGCCACGCTTCTTAGTTGTGGAAGACATGATGATTGATATCTAAATCCAACCAACATGAGTTCAGATTGTCGACGAAAATCGACGAACGCTGTGACAGCCTGTGAGAAATCCGACAGTGTACACGGCGCTAGCGTAGCGAGGCCTGGCGCTGGGCGGGGCGGTAGCGGCGCGGCCAAGAGAGGTATTTCACCCGGCCCCCGCTCGCGAAGCACATGTTGTATGCACATGTATGCACTGAAAGGGGTGTGCTAGATAACAAATTGTCCAATCGGAAGCCCTGTGGGATTTCTATGCATGGATTCAAGGATGGCTGCGCTGCAATAGTCAAAAGTACGTGCTAAACCTTAAACGTGCTAAACCTTAAAGTGCTAATTTTGAAAATCGGCAAAATCGGCAAAATCCGTAATTTATGGTATGAAAATCGTACCGCCCGTAATCGGCCGATTTCCCGTAGAAATTACGGGAAATCCGTACTAGTTGGCATCTCTGCATAGCGCCTCAGCTAAAGCGTGTAGAACGGACAAATTACACATTTTTATATCCGCATAGAGTGCTAATCATCAACTATCATTCCCCCTCACCGAGCTAGTTCCATGGTGGTATCCATCAAATCAGCTGATGAGTTGAAGTATTCCCTCGCTGCTGAGAGGACCAGGTCAATGGATCGCTCATAAGGGATCAGAGAGGCCGCCTTGACCGATGATCTGGCTAGCATGGAACCCTCTGGTCTGGTTTTGGTCAGTTTCTCTCCAGCCAGTCGGATGTTGGCAATGGATCCAGAACCAAGGAGACTCTCTGTGAAGATCTAGACACCATCAAACAAAAGAATTCTCAAAATATGTTATACTGAATTAAAATTTAAAGATGATTTATTTAAAAGGAATGATGAAGTTGACTGATAGCAGGTGAAACAGAGATATTTATTTTAATAGTACAACTACATGTAAGTGCTGTCTTCTTCATTACAAATAAGATTTTGTTTCATATTATGTGACATTCTTTTCTGTTTTTTCGTCTCATACAAACATGAACAAATAAATACAAAGTCAAAACTAAAATCATTTTCATTGTTACTTCTTTGATATGAACAATAGCAAGCATACAGGGCTACACAAAAGAATATACACCAACAAATTGGCAACTTTTGTTGCTAAGGCCATGTAAAATTGATTTCATGTTGATCATCCCCGCCCGCTTCCTTTTTGGGGGCCGCCTCCTATTTTTTGTTATTTGTTTTTGTTTTTTGAAAAAAAAATTGGATTTTTTTTGTTATTTTTTTTTTTTTTTTTAAAGAAAAAAAACATGAAAAACACTGCTAAAATGGCTCTATTTCTGATTTTAAAAAAAAAAAATTGTCGGCGGCCATCTTGAAAAAAAATAGCCTCGACTGTCAGGGAAAATGTACCGAGCGGCCATTTTGAGCGGCCATTTTGAAATATCAAATATCAAATAACATGGTACACCCTCCTCCTCTTTTTCAAAAAATCCGGACGATCAACATGTAATCAATTTTACATGGCCTAACCTAATGGGAGGTGGCTTTTTTAGTGTCCTTCTGAGCTATATCGTTATGTAAGAAGGCAGAATAGCCAATGAAAGAAGACAAACCAACCAACAAAAGCAACAAAAAACACACAAGAACATACAGTATTTATAGAACAAGAGTAGGTTTGAATTCAATGTATGCCTGTATATATGCCTGTATTTTGGTTTACATATCATATTAATCTGTTGCCTACTGGAGCAGGGTGGTCCCTGTCTTAAAGGTAAAGACCAGTTATGGTCATGCGATTGCATTGTGAAAGAAACGTTGTGGAATCGAGCAGAAAAGGTTGATCATCTAGCATCTAGCATCTGCAAGGTTCTGGAATCATCAAAATGATAAGAAATTTGGCCCATTCTTCGTAAAGTTACAAGCACTATACACAGAAAGATGCATACGGGACTACCCTATATCTCTCACACGACCATGAGAGAAACAAATTTACCAAATATATGAATTAGTAGGCGGTTTCCCGGCAAATTTTTTATCATCATGTATTAGTCAAAACATATTCTTTCACATGATTGGTAATGAGAGCTTCCATTTCATTTTTTGAAATTGGGGCGTTTCCAATACTGGTCTTTACCTTTAAGCACATGGGAATTAGAGAATTCAGTAGTCAAAGGGTTAAAATATGATTGCAAATTGTTGTATACCTCTTGACATTGAGTGGCAGACAAACACTTGTAGACAATCCGTCTGAGCTCCAGCATGTCCTTCCCAAGCTTGTTCCACTCCCACTCTCTCTTGGGGGGTTTCCTGAAGGAACACAAAAGGTTGATAAGAAAGATAGACACAGTTCTCAAAGTACCACCAGTGTGGTTGAATACACAAGACTTAACACGGAGAAAACAGATACATAAAGCAACTGCAGGACTTACTTTAATTTCAAGTCACACCAAAAAGACCTACACCAGACCGGCATTGGACCTAACACAAATTAACATTGACCCAACGTGCCAAGAGTCAGTTGGTATAATGTCGATTTGGTGGTGTGCCTGACGTATAGGCGCTATTTGAGAAACTTGGCAATTGAAGAGTAATGCACTAAGTATTGATAAACCAGGGCCCGTATCACAAAGGTTTGAGATCGATTGTAAATTGAAAACAATGGTTCTGATTGGTTAATAGTCAGTCTTTTGAACGATGTGTGCATGTAACAATGATCTTGATTGGTCATTGCCATTTTGCAGTTGATCAAAAACTTTGTGATACAGGGCCCAGGACATCCTAGCTCTACAACCCTCCCTCCTTCGTATACCCACGTCACTATTTGAACTCACCCTCTAGCAGCCTGTCTGGCAAGTCTAACCATCAGCTTGGCAGCAGCATCCTCATCACTCTGGGTCTCTCTCACTGCTCGAGTCGTCATGGCAACACCATGACTAGCAAGGATCTCAATGGCCTGGAGATGACCTTCAAGCTCATCAAGGTCATGGTAGAGGGCAGACAGGTCGTCACCAACAACTCTGGACAAATAGGAAAGAGTAACAGACCATATTTAAAGGGTGTTCAGAACTACACGATCACAATGAAATTAACAGTGGTGCCACCTGAACGTCTCTGGCAACTATAAAATCATGGTGATTCTGTCAATCAAACATTGCCTCACAGATATTACCGTTAAGGGCTATCCTAATAAAATTGCTCGCAGGGCAATCAAAACAAGATGATGAAATCACTGAAGGGAGACCATAAGCATTCTGATGGAGACGATTTGGTATAACAAACATTTCCCATTCATCCTAGTTAGACCAAGAAAAATGTTGTTCAGGATTCCACACATTAAGAACTTAGAAACAGTTCATTGATCTTCCCCTATACTCTGTTAAAAAGAGTTTTCATGATAAGTTTTGTAGTGGGAGAGTCTTCAAATCTTCCAGCAAGTAATTATTCAATGATCTTACAGTCTTTCAATCGCCCAACGAGAATTCAAACGTTATCCCATGATCTTACCCAAGGCTCTGTTTGGGTAGAACCTTTAGGATGCGTCTTGCTACGTCTAGCTGGTCATCTCTCTCACAGGCATAGATACATCGTTGAGCTAGAGACAGGAGATCACTCTTCTTTCTTATGATGGGCTCTGGAGACTGCGTAAAATAAAAGTAAATAAATAAATCCAACATAAATAAAATAAATCCATTTCAAAATCATCCATCTCATAATTATTAATGCAAGGCTGAGCGAGAGGGAGAATACAAATTTATTCTTTTAAAATTCCTCTTTATTACAGGTATATCAAGTATTTCATTAGACAGGGAGAGCTAGAGGATCACCCTTCTTATTTATAATAGGTTCTGGAGACTATAAAAATACACATCATTCCTATAGATATCATTCATGCCACAGGCATAGAGACATTGCTGAGTTTGGGACATGATATCACTCTTGTTCCTCATGAGAGAGACTACATTATGAAACATAAAATAGCTCTTTCCAAAATCCTTATAAAATCATTAGTACAAGCAAGATATGGTCATTGCTCTTTCATTCAAGTTAAAGATGAAGTTGAGTTCTGGTCATGCGATTGCATTGTGAAAGAAACGGTGTGGAATCGACCAGAAAAGGTTGATCACCTAGCATATAAGAATATGTGTGTATTGCAAGGTTCTGGAATCATCAAAATGATAAGAAATTTGGCCAAGTCTTGGTAAAGTTACAAACACTGTACACAGAAGATGTATATGGGACTACACGAACACGTGGCGTAAAAAACCTACTCCCCCCCCCCCCCCCCCCCAGTTTTACGATGAACATGACATATTTAGAATATGAAGGCATTTGAAGAGCCATGCTTTTCAGGGAACATGTCTTATCTGATGTTCTTCCACACTTGCATAATAAGAATGATAAAGTTCACAAATTATTTTTCACCTCATCCCAGAACTCAACCTTCTCTTTAATTGTAATTTCACAAGTCGTTGTCTTAAAAGATTGCAAGCTTCTTTCAAAGCTTGGTATACCTTGATTAGCAAAGTGTTTTTTTTTTGGTACTAATTCAGAAAACAAACAAACTTACTGTATGTTTACTGTTCTCCAAAATGAGCTGACACTTGCACAGATCCTCCTGCAATGGCAAATCAAATGAAAATATGAAGAGTGTCAGCAGAAAGCTAACAAATTTCTCATCTGAAGAAAGCGAATAAAACAAGCTGACATGGAGCGGAATCAACATTAAAGCTGTAAAAACACACACACACATACACATAGAAGAGAGGATTTACATAGATTGGTCAGTTAAGTTACAAGATAGACTTTAACTGATGTTCATATGATGTACCTATACAATATTGGAAGACATGCTCTTATGGCATTTTCCTTGACTTTGGTTACATATTTGTTTCTCCATTGCCATCTGCCTTTAATATCATGTTTATGTCTTGTTCATTGTGATTGTTCATTGATTTTGATTAAAAAAACTTGAATTATTTGTTATTTAATGTTACAAGTTAATGACACAGCTAAAAGAAGCAGAGAAGTAAACTCAAGACTCTCTCTGACCTTTGCCAATGATAGCATGAACTCCTCGGTGAGGGTCACCCTGGTTCCAGGCGAATCTTCTTCACACCTTTGGAGAAATGGAATCACCCAACGCTTCATGTCCTTCACATATGTCTCGGATGGGGACTGGAACAACAAGACAAAAATGGATTGATATTAGGGGGGTCGTTCTGTTTATTCTTTAATAAGGGAGGGAATGGAAAATCTGTAAATTTGTTTGTCTGCTAACACGCCTCTCATATTAAACACATGTCTTGGATGGCGACTGCGATGAAAAACAAGATAATGATCAAGATAGAGTTTTTACATACAAAAATGTAACTTGAAATTATACATCTAAATAATCTCACTATCATATCTTACACTTTTTTAATTAATCAAGAGGAACATGATTGCCTTCTCTTTCTACAATGTCCTGAGAAAGTAATTGAAAATACAATATCACTAAATGTTATCACTCTTTTTTATTCTCTTGAAAAAGTATAAGATACCATTAAGGATGAGAAGGTACAATTCGGTTTGTTTAAAACTGTGTGCAATGGTGACCGGCTGGAAAGCTCTAAAGGGAGCAGAGAATGTGCACACACTGTGTGCCAGTCAGCCTGAATATGATGACTGGTGAACTCATATATCTGTAAATAGCTAGAAGACATTGTGGAAGGATATTAGGCACTATATCAATCTAGAATGTTAGTATTTATCATTTAAAGCCCCACTGCACTACTTATAGCTACTTGCGCCCTCTACATAGCAAACAATACCTAATCGGTGACCATTGGTCCCCTATGATCCTCTTTTTCTTATGTTAATTGAGAGCTGATTTGATGAGATAACCACCTGTCAGTGACCTTGCTGGTCTAATCCCTCCGGGCCAAACAAGTGCAGTGGGGCTTAAATTATTTTTGTTTTTTGTTTGACCTCTCACCTTTGACATCATGAGCAGCATGATCTGGAGATTGGTGAGTTTCTTCAGTGAAGCAAGGGTCAAATCAGGGTCAGTCTGGCAATCATACGACACCACTTCCAAGGTCAAAAGGTCATGATGAAGACTCTCCAGACCCTGTGATTCATAGACAATGACAAGCATATTATTGTTAAAAGGAAGATTAAAAGTTGAATGATAGATACCGGTATCTATTTCACCCAGGATTTAAACAAAACAAGCTTGTATGCAAACACATGGGGATTTTATTTTATTATGTTAGTTGGGACCTAATAAGTACATAAGTGACTACATGATAGTACCATACACAAGGTCTTGTTTTGTTCCAAAGACTTCAAAATTCCAAGTTTAAATGGTGTTATTGTTAGTGTTTTTATAAATGCTTCCAAAATATGTTTTGACTATCACAGCAGAGGCCAGAAAAATGTTACAGCAAATATTTAGATCGATCATCATCTCATAGCAATTTTTAAAAATAAATATAACAGCAAGCACTGTATCAATTACAACATGGTGTTTTATTCCAGCAATCCATTCAATTCAAATAGGTAACAGGTGAATGAAAGAATTGTTCAGAGGCATGTAACAAAGATTTGTGCATTAAATGTTATTACATTACAAAAATGGTCTGTTGAAGCTATTAAAGATATGAAGAATCTTACCGGTATATTCCTTTCCATAGCCAGTCTAACCAATGAAAGGGCATTGTCCACCTGCAAACACAAAAGAGAAATTAGATGCCTTGTGCAAATGACAATTAAATGTCCTAAAACTGGAAATCAATGAAAAATAACAACAACAACATCACAACAAAGATTCTGAGGTCACATTCCCTTTGAAAGAAGAGGTCATCATTTGGAAGTACTCTGCATAAAGATCATCTTATCCATTCTGATTATTAAAATTACTCCATCCCACCATTTCACATGTAAACCCCTGCTCTACAATTTTTTTTTAAATAATAGCCTTTGATGGTATTCTTAGTCCTATTACTACTTTCAAACAATTTCTATTTCTCATCTTCCTCAGATAAGTTTATTATTTACATATTTAAACATTATGTATTTCCATCTTATGTGTCTTAATTTATCTTCTACAGCCATTGCTCTGTTTATCACCCAGTCCCAGTCTTTCTATCTCCCGTCCTTAATAATAATAATAATAATAGGCATTTGTATAGCGCCCGCTATCTAGACAATGCTATTCCGAGGCGCACAAGAAAAATAGAAAGAATGAGCAAGTTTGGACGAGAAAGTTTGGATGAGTGTCATAGTGCCAAGTACAGGTATTGTTTTAAAAAAATATAAGATTTCAGCTTGGATTTAAAGGTCTCTAAGGAAGTTATGATTCTCAAATTAAATGGTAAATTATTCCTTACCTCCACCTCCCCTCTGTATCTTTTCCTCTTTTAATCTTTCCCTCTTCATCTCTCCCTCTCTCTCTTTCTCCCTCTCTCTTCATTTCTCCCTCTCTCCATTTCTCCCTCTCTCTTTCTCCCTCACTCTTTCTCCCTCTCTCTCTTTCTACTCTCTTTCTCCCTCTGTTTATCTCTCCCTCTCTTCATTTTTCCCTTTCTTCATATCTTCCTCTTGCTCTTTCTCCCTATCTTTATCTCTCCCTCTCTTAATCCCTACCCCCCTCTCTCTCTCTCTCTCTCTCTTCTCATCTACTACTTCCACCACACAATGCACATTTCCTATTCATCTCACCTGTCTAGATTCATCTTCTATGGCCATTGCTCTGAATATCACCCAATCAGTCAGGAGCTGCTTGGTCATTGTCTCACATCTATGAAAGAACAATCATACATGAAACTTCCTAAAGAAAATTACACATAATGTATTACAAGATGCTCAATCAATAGGACCCCTGCACATTTACTACTTGTATTCACAACATTATTTTGTCTCACTCACCTAACAGTTGTTATATAATTTTGTGATAATAATGATTTGATCATTCATATTTGTTTATCTTATTATCATTCCTGTGTCATTATCTTTACGATATATGCTTGTTTATATCTTTTCATTTATTAATAGAAGATTTCATCATGTGAATCAGGGCCCAGTTTCATAAAACATGCTTTCAATAACAAATGCTAAATTTCTATGACAAATTTACTCTCAGCCAATCAATTGCCTTGATTTCAGTGGTTTTATAGCAGTTACTGTTACTTGTAATTGATAACAAGTTTTATGAAACAGGGCCTAGGAGAGCAAGTGCTTTATACCTGAATTTGATCAGATCTGGACTATCCTCATAGAGGAAGGCCCCAAAGTCAAGCTGGGTTGGGTTGATGACCTTCTGACAGTCTGGACCCTCACACCAGTCCTTCTCCCTGTGCTGGTTCTGGTCCCAGGAATACACCTCTGGATCTGACTCATAGCTGGGTAGAAAATGATAACTTGGGTATAAGTAAACAAAGATTGTTGGACAGAAAGCCACATTTACAAATTATTACATATTTGGGTTTTTTCTCAAGAAATATTAAAGTAGTATGGAGGAAGGAGGAGGGGAAGAAGGAGGATACTTCGGATGGACAGTCTGCAGAAATTGTTGGAAGAGAGAAGAGTGAAAGAACTGGGAGTGGTGCTAATAGAGAAGGCTAGGAGCCAAGGGTTGTGGAACAGCATGATCGCTAAAGTCAATCGATATGGCACTTGGAGAGAGAGTATGGGGAATACAAAGCCTCTTTATACTGACTTTCCATGATTGAAACTACTGAAATATTAATGCTGCAATAAATCTTCAACTCAGTGATACTGGAGGAAATCATTTTTAGAGTGATTAGAGTCTGCTCATGTAGAAGTTGAACATTCACCTTGATAAAACATCTGAGATTATCATCCCTCTTTAATACTCTATTGAGTTGGAGCATAATATTCGGAAGATACTCCAAAGAATAGCATACAACTCCGGTATACTCAACCTAATACTCAATAGCATTTGACTGCATCTAAGTATTGGAATAGGCTACCGGTACCTTTAATACGCAGGCAATCACCATCTGTCTCTTCATTCAAAAAAGGACTTAAAACATTTCTTTTCGTAATCCAGATTTTTAGGATTCTGCAAGTTTTTCATTTTCATATTTTGTAGGATTCTTCTTGTTGTAAATGCCTTGGGCCGCTCTGGGAAAAGCGCAGTATATAAATAATAATAATAAATATTTGTCTTTGCTTCACATTAAAAGAGTATCTGCTTCCACCTACCTGGCTTCTGGGAGCAGTGTCTTGTATTCAGTAGGGGGCGTGGTCTCTGGGAAGTTATTCAGAATCATCAACCAATGAGGTAAGGTGTCCTTCCCATGGTAGGTGAACATGATCTCTGAAGCCTTCCAATCAGAATCCTGCAAATAGAAATGGTATGAATAATTCATAATATACCCTAATAATATGAATAATTCATGTTTTATAACATTGTGGTTTATTGTTTAACTATTAATAACTCGTTTTGTATGACCACGAAAACAATTTTTTTTTTTTTTTCATTATTAACAATTTATTTTCTCTCAATAATCAAGATTTCTCTCCACAAGTAACGTCTTAGTTTCCACACAATTAATAATTCATTATATATCTTAACTATGAGTTCATTCATAGCTTACATGTACATAGATGGTTGAATTACCCATTTATCATTCCAACTGTATAAGTGATTCAACCCTTTTAAATATGAATAATTCAATGGCTAACCAACAATTATTCATGATTACTTACATATTTAAGCAAGCTTTATGGTATCAGAAATTCAACTTCAGCCATCACTAAATCAATCTAAAGGAAAACCTTACCCTTGCCATTCCGACTGCTGCTTCAACAATGTTTTCAGATCTAAACTTCTCAAAGTTCTTCTCATTGTATGCTCTCAATGCTGATTCTCCTCCTCCAAGAATTTCCTTTAATAATAATAATAATAATAATCTTGTAAAGTCCACTCCAAATTTCATTAAGTTAAACCGAAAATGGAAATTCTATCAACACAAGATAAAAACAATGAAATACATATTTTATACTGATGGGTTTTATAAACACATACTTTCAATTCAAACTTAATGAGGGCTACAATGATGCTGATTTCCTCCGGAGTTGTGTTTATTCCCTGGCAACTAACATTAAACTTTCAGTTCTATTGTAGCAAATAAACTAATACAAAAATATTCAGCTTGATTGAGCAGATCATTTTTCTTCCCGAAAAAAAAAGGTCCCAGGGAAGACATATTGTTCCCAACTTCACCATCAAACAGAGAAAAAATGTCAGGGTATGATATTTTGTAATAATTCAAACACAACTCTTGATTCTTTTTTTTCTTCTAAACTAAGTGGCACAATACGGAGTTGATAAAGTTTTCATTTCAAATCTTGGTTTACCTCGTAAGTCTTCAGTCTGTCCAAGTACCCCAGCAATCTAGCACGGCAACGGCACAGCTCTCTCTGTTCAAGAGTCAGCCTGGTTGAGACAAGCAACAAGACTTTTAAAACCAAATGCGGAGATAAACATGACCCAAAAAACTAGGAAAATGTTAATAGAATGACCTTGGGAGTGTTTCACAAAGACTAAGATTGACTTAAATTATGGCAAGCCATTCTTGCCACTGGTTCCTCTCACAATTCCTGGCATATGTCTCTCAAGGGACGTACAAATCATGGTCATTTGATATTTCATTATTGAAGGAAAAAATATTACCAAAAGATCACAGTTTATAACACAGTTTTTTACACCTTGTTCATCACTTTTTTAGGGCATCAATCGTCTACCACAGTATACGTCCAAGTATTAAATATAATTTAAGTTTACAATGTAAGTAACTTTTTTGTCAACAATAAAGTATTAAAAAAAGTAAATTCTGTAGATTTGTGATGTCTCATGAGAGACCAATGGTGGGAGCAACCAGTGGCATAAATGGCCTGCCATAGTTCAAGTTCAACTTAAGTCCATCCTAGTCTCTATTTAACACCCCCAGTAAAGTCAACCACATATATGTACACAGAAGGAAAAAATTAGAAAATGTGTAAATGTGGGATTGAAAAATCTTTTTGAATATCTTGAGAATTATAATTTGTATTCATAGTAGGTGATCTGCAGTACACATGCATACTAGCATCTTGAGATGCACATCAAGGTCACATGAACTTCATTGACTATAATGTATTGCAACTATCATACTTAAAAGAGATCTTCTGGGCAGCAAATATTTGTTGTCTCAACAATTTTCTTTAGTTTATTTTATCGATTCTTTGACCACTTACTTTGAGAAATCAACCTGGGCCAGGAGTTTTTCCCTTTTCTCCTTTTTCTTCCTCTCAAAAAGCTCTTCCTCCGTTTCTTCATCCTCCTCCTCATCGTCATCACCATGACGATAGTTATCAAAGTCCCTCTCCAGCTCAATGTCCTCATCGGAACACAAGATGAATCTAGCCAAGAAGAGAGGTAAAGAGATAAAAACAATAAGGAGTCTCATATGGGACAGCCTTTCTTTTCTTTTTTATTTGGAAAGGTTTTATTTATCAAAACATCAACATAAAAAATTCAAAATATGCGTCAAATTTGTTATATAGAATATTTCTATTGGTCTGATTATTGACAAAGAGCATGTCTGGTTTGACTATCACTCCACAACATCCAAGTCACACCACTGAAACCAACACCAGCCAGACTTAAAGATAAACTTGAGTTGTGGTAAAAAAAGGAAATGAATTCTCACAGAATCAAATAAAACTTACACTGAATGCTCAAGATTACAAATAAATGTCATTTGCCAAACAATTTTTGTAGAAAATGTAAACTGGCTGAGTAATTAGCATAGAAAGATAAGGAAATCAAGGGTAAGTAGGCCCGACACCATTTGTGTGGTCCCATATACATCTTTCTGTGTACAGTGCTTGTTACTTTACCAAGACTGGGCCAAATTTATTATGATTTTGATGACTCCAGAACCTTGCAGTACACACCAATACTTACATGCTACATGAACAACTTTTTCTGATCTATTCCACACGTTTTCTTTCACAATACAATCGCATTACCAGAACTCAACTTTATCTTTAACAAAATATTACAACATTTCCTCTGTAATCAATCAGTTTGGAGTCGGATCAGATTTGTTGTGGGATGGGGAGTATATAACACCAGTGAAAATGATATCTACCTTCCTTTGTCCTCCTTGTTGCCGATGGCGATGAGAGCCTGGAGGTCTGTACCTCTGAGACCGTAGAGGAGAAGCTCCCTGGCAGCATCGATATCATCCGGGATGCGATCCAGACACTCATGGAGAACCCAGGAACGTTTGGTGATCTTACTCTAGGATAATAAAGCAAGATTTATTTGTTTCAGTAAAAATGGGGTTTTGACGTAAACGTAAATGATCTCTTCCTTCTCATGATGGTATTTGAATGGTATCTGAAACTTTCCATCACATAATGGTATTTGAATGGTATCTGAAACTTTCCATCACATAATTTGCAAGGAGTATTTCATAATTCTGAATGATCTATAATTAACTATACAAGAAATCTTTTTTACTGCATGATAAGAAAACAGATGTTGAAAGTTTCTGGAAAGGTGAACTCTATTATTTCATAGTTCTGGTTAGTATAAAGATTAGACAGATGTCACTGAAGCTAAGTAAGTTTTCATTGAATATAAAGACTGATATCAATGGTCTGATGTCTCCCAAATTAATCAAACAAATAAACAAAGTAAACAGGTTGCTCAAGCCATCAATGGATTATATGGCATAATGTGCATTCACTAACTCATAGCTGTGCTTTTCAGTCTACATGATTTCCAGTAATCTCTCAATATTCACTATTCATTTTGCTATTTCAAAGAAACCGTTTACTGCATGGCTGTCAGAAGAGAGTGTTTGACATAAAATCTCAGTTAGCAAAACAAGTGATATGAATTGTAACATACCAGGTAGTCTTGAATTGAGGCAAGGGAAACTCTACTCTTCCGCCACTGGGTCTGGTAAACCAGGTCTGAATCTAGACCAAATCTCTGAGACAGGGCCAGGGCCTCGCCGTACTCCTCATTTTGGATCTAAAGATGAGAAGCAGAACAGTTTATTGTTTTGACTTGGAAAATGTTAATGTCATATCTAAAAACAAATATGAAAACGTTTGTAATATAGTTACAGGGCATTGGTATAATACTATTAGCCTGCTGAAAGGAAAATACATCCATCATATACATGTATAAAGGACATACTCTCTGCAATATAGACTCAGACGATAGACCACATCTTGCAGTGCAGCGGAACGGGTTGCACAGATGAAGACCTGGCCCTTGTAAATGAGACAGCCATCACAGCCATTGGGCGATGAAAGAACTTAATTAATTTACTTTAAAAAACTTTACATTCATCTTGATTTAAGGAGACACAAACAAATGATTTCTATTTGTCATAAAGGTTTTTTTTTTTTAAAGGAATAGAATATCTAGAGCACATTAACATGAAAAGGAGTTCACAGAATAATAAGCTGACGATACATATATAATGATCACAATAATTTTCCCTTTTGCTTCAAAAAGTTATGATAAATATTAATATGTGATAATTACAAGCCAAGAGTTGTTACCTTTCTGAGGAATAGCTCATCTGGAGTTGTCTTCTGGACGCTCAGCAGACAGTATGTCCTGTGTGTCACTCTACAGGTATGCAAAGACACAAAGACAAAGAGAGTAATACAAAGGCAATACGTTCATCTGAATAAGTATATTCAAGACGAAGTTTAGTTCTTCAAAACAAAAATAATAATTTCCGGCTATGTTTACTTGATGGCTCTATTATATAAAGAGATTATGAATGGATTTTTTTTTTAATTTAGAAATATGTGTAATCATATATACAGTAGGCTTGCACCATGTGAGAGAGGGGGTATTGGTGAGTTCTGAAAAGAACTGTCGGTCATCTTTCTTAAGCTTATAGTTCTAAAGAGAACTAATGCATCAGTTGGAGAGGATGGGTAGTAGGAGGGGCTCAAAGTTTCAACCAGGTTGACTATCCGTCTTCATAATTCCCCCTTCCCCCTAAAAGAAGGAGAAATTAGATTCATAGATGATTGAGGCAAGCTTCGTGCTACAATTTCTACTCCCCTTTGCCAAATGAATGTTGAAAAGCATGGTTATTAACAAGTAAATGACCTCTTTCAGTGCATGTCATAGTACGTTAGTGTGGAATTATATTATGTTACATTACATTTTAGAAAACATATAAGAAAAAAATAGAAAAAGAAAAAAAAAAAAATCAAAATTGAAGTAACTTGAATAGCCTACCTTGGTTTTTTCCTTGGAGGTTGGAATCTGTCACTTTCTGTCACATAATACATCACCTACAAATACAATGATAAATAACATGACGATGTGAAATGATAGTATCACTGACTAACTCACTTTGATGGGTTTTTGCTACACATACAAAGTGACAATATTGATTAAATGATTAATATAAATCTAGAGCTACATTAATGCTTCTGATCAAGCTATTTTTCTATTTTTAATCGGTTTGGAAAGATTTAGAATCAATAACCGTACACTAGCATGTCATAAAGATAGCTGGAGAACAAATACCAGCTAGTTTGAATTCAAATGGTTCTATGGCAGATGCTTTAAAGTGACTTGCTCCTTGGGCAATTTCCTACATTTCCTTCCAAATTCCTCACCTTCAACCCTAGATGTCACACTATGCCTATAGGTGTTGTGGTCGAGTGGATATGTCACCGGACTGTCGATCACAAGGTCCGCGGTTCGAGTCCCGCCGCGGCACTATATCCTTTGGCAAGACATTGATCTACATTTGCCACACTTAACCCAGGTGATGTAAATGGGTACCTGGCAGGAATTAATTCCTTGAAATGCTGGGGCACCGTATGGCAGCCATGCTAAAGCCAGGGCAATAATAATGGAGCACGAGGAGTGTCATGTATGACAGACATGAGCGCTATACAAGAACCCACTATTATTATTATTATTATTCAACCCTAATCCTAATCCTTATCCTAATCTAAAACCCAAATGCAACCCTAAATACAACCCTGTATCATTGATGAAATATAGCTAGGAACAAACGTTGCTGGAGCAGACATTGGGTATCATTGTACATTACCTCTTTCATATACTTGGCAGTCTTTGTAAGGAATGGTGCATCTTCATCCTCATCGTCATCATCCTCGTCTTCATCATCGGTTCCTTCCGTCATCGTACTGGTATCACCATCTCGCTCACCGTCGGTAGGACTCCTTGGTCTCTTCATAGGTAGTGATCTACTCTCGCACTAGACATAGGAAATGCGCATCGGATAAAAAACAAAAACAACTTTGAGTGTATCAAACATTTCTGAAACTGTATATAGTTATGTACTCATTTAACTCATTGACTGGTATGTAAACAGCCAAAGATATATTCAACATTTATATTGGTTGTGAAAGGGTGTTTGCTACATTTTTCTTTGAATATTAGATAAAACTTTTTGAGGCAAATGAACAATGTTTAGGCAAATAGAAAATTGATGTTGAATTTCATTAAGATCACTTTAATAAATTCTATTTATACTGCAGTGTAAATAATTTTAAAGTCATGCTCATCATTACACACAAAGAAGAACATCACAATAAGATGTACCCTTCCATAATATTTCTGTCTGAGTTCCAAATATGTCTTTTTAAAGGTTAAATGATTCATCTCAATTTAAGTCATTTATAAGATCGTTCGTTCGTGTCTCCTTAGATCAAGATAGTTATGTAAAGTTCCTTAATTAAAATTAAATTAAATTAAATTAAGTTCTTCCATCGCCCGATTGCTGCAATGGATTTATAAGATGATGGATGTAGTATGCCCTATTCTTCCATGTAAATCTTTCATCAAGGTTTTTATTATCATGAAGCCTTCCGTAAGCAGTGTGCAATCTTCGCTTCGGTAGAGAAAAAAAAAATGTCACGTTCATGAAAACTGCATATTCAAGATATTTGTCGCATCATCAAATCAAATCAAATCAAATTTGAATGATCAGGGGGTGTTTCATAAAGACTAAGATCGACTTTAATTTGGGCTTAACTATGGCAGGCGGTTCATGCCACTGGTTGCTCTCATCATTGGTCTCTCAATTATGATCTTTAGATAATATATTTTCCTTCAATAATGAACTACCGGTATTAAAAAAGGTAAATTCTGTAGATTTGTGACCACGATTTGTACGTGAGAAACCAATGCCAGGAATGGTTAGAGGAACTAGTGGCATGATGGGCCTGCCATAGTTAAGTCCAACTTAAAGTTGATCTTAGTCTTGTGAAACACCCCCCAGAAGTACTTACATCAAGTGCCATGAAGCCCTTCTCAGAGGCAAGCGTCACCCTAGGGGATGGCGCCAACCACTCGCAAGACGTCCCGAGCAGGTTGCGCAAATTGGCAACAGAGCATACAGCAACTGCTCCAGAACATCTAGCCAAGATTACAGCCTGCAGAAAGAGAGAGAGAGAGAGTAAAGAAAAAATTGCTCTAACGTTGGGATAAGAAGAGGCAAAAAAATATCTTATTATGGTCATTACAACATCACTATAAAAAAAAAAAAAAAATTAGAAAATGTAGGTCATGACGTAAGAACATCTACGAAAGGAAACAGCAAAGAACGAAATAAAACAAATGTAGGATATGAGGGTACACAAATCAGGAAAATTAAGATTTTAAAAGAGACGGAAACAGTTTTTGTAACGATAATTTAGTTGAAAGAACAATATATCAGTAAAAATTAATGACCATAACTCACCTCTTCAGACCAGAAGTTGATGTCCATCAACAGATTGGAAAATGAAGAACCTGAAAGAGTAACAGAAATAAAAAATCATATATTAATTACAGACGTTGACATTGACATCAGAAAGACTTGAATTCTCACAAACTCCCACCAACTATGATACATAATGACTGTGTAACTGCTTTCATTCTACTAAGAACCAGTCAAACAGAATTTACTAACCCCCTCTGGGCCACAACAATTATCGAATATTATGAATGAATAAAAGATCAAGAATAATAAATTGCATTCCAATCTTTTGTTTCATTGCTAAACTGGGCATAAAGTATCTTTAATTTGTCCCTTTGTAAAAAAATCCATATTCACTCAAGAAAGGAAAAATAATAACACACTAATAACTAGTTTAATTTGTTATGCTTCCGACTGCAAAATGAAGATTAAAACAAACCGCAGCAATATATGGCGAGCCGTCACTCACCATCATTAGCTTTCTTCCGCATTGGAACCAGGATGTTAGGATTAGTCTCATTAAAACCAGGCTGAAAATCAAAGTTAACGTGAATAATCATGAGTTACATGTACTATTAAAGCGCCCATGACTAGTTTACACTGATGAAATTATAAATGTACTTCTACCTTCTAAATACATGTTGCTTTAATGTTTTGAATTGCCAACCTAAATGCAAAGGAGTACATATATTTGGATGGAATATGTGATTATTTTAGGACTATGAATGTTAAAAGAACTACAGGTAATGCTCTTCCCTGCAATTTTCTATACCCGGTACTTTGTTTAATACTTATTGTTGTCATTTGCAATTCTTGTTTCTATGTAATAAAGACTTTGAAATCAATTTAGCCTATTTAGTACATGAACACATGAATAAGTGTGGATAACCAAGAGTGTCAAGTCTGACAGACATGAGCGCTATCAGAATCCACTATTATTATTATTATCTTGTGTACATGGATCTATCTTATTTTGCACCTTTAAAAAAATATATGATGCCTGATATGTCAAATTCATAGCTCTTAATAAAACACATAATACAAAAACCGTTTGAGACCTACTTAACAAAGGTTTTCCACTTTTTTCACACTGTATTTCATTCTTTTTCAATTGTACCTGAGTGGGTCTTGGGTAGGAAGATCTGCTGCCTATCAATATTTAGTTTTTCTTTCCACATCCGAAGCAGCCTACTCTCTTGCATTTGAATATCAATTTGAACAAGTGGGGGTGTTTCACAAAGATCCTAATTAGAACTTATCTCTAAGTTAGACTTAAAAATTATGGAAAGCCGTTAGCATCTTTGAAAATATTTTGTAAAAGTTATTTTAAAAGGCATAAAATGTTAATTCAAATCATTAATATTTTCTATTATCAAGGCGATTTTATGTTCTTGATGTGGAATTTATGAAAATTTTAAAATACTTGAATTTTTGCTTTTGAATATTTTTATTTTAAGGCTACAAATGGCTCTCTATAATTTTTCAGTCCACCTTAGAGTTAAGTTTGACTTAACTTCTTTGTGAAACACCCCCCTGTTCTTTTACCTTCACCTTCATGCGAGTGATTAATTTTGAAATACATTCATTACTTTGCATATGCTCAGTAGGTAACAACAATCATTCGGAAGGACCGAGACAAAGGTAAAGCTTCTCATCAAAAAAAATTCAAAATCTTCTCTAAAATCTCTCTACCTGATCTTCTAGAGGCCATGCCTGCTTTCTTCTCAGAGATGGAACCTCCCACAAGCACAGCAGACCAGACTGGTGTGCCGTCACAAGACAGCCTCCTTTGGGAGAAAGGCACATTCTGTAGATACCATCCTGTAGTAAAAGATGGGAACAAGAATGGTGGGTGATTATAAGCTCCTCCTTGAAGAACACTTTCCCAATATGGAACATTATACTTTTAACTTGTGTAAGTTCATCTTTAAATCATTTGTACAAAGTCTCACAAATCATTACAGTGGTCATTTTACTGATTTCAAAGACGTTTAAATTTATTAAAGGTTGTGGAAGATTGTACATTGCAAATAACACTATTTTACTTTCATTATGCTTTAAGTCAATAAACGCAAGGATAATTGTCCCATGAATTATGTTATTAATCTTTTATATGTACAACTGATCTTAAAGTGTTGTTTGTACTCTTTAAAAAGGATTTTTCTCTCCAGGAGATGATAATACTAAAGCTTGTTTGATTTCACCGTATTTTAAAAGGTAACACTATTGGGGGCTCATTACAACATTCAACCATCTCTGGGGCTGAGCTTTCTTACCTGTTTCTGAGATCTCTTGAAGATATTGTTCACTGTGGTCATTCTACGGAACAGCTTCCTGGATGCTCCAACCTACAATAAGAAGGTAGAAAGTACAATAAGAATTTAAATACTTTTCATTGTTATACTATATATATCCGCCCTGTTTTGTCTTCATTTTTTCTATTGGCTTTTACTGATGCAACATTTTCCATTTGTACTATGGTTTATATTTTCATATTTTATTCATATTTTGAATGCTATTTCATCAATTTATACATAATTTTGTTATCTATTATGATATTGCATATTTTATCTTTGTATATATTGTCATGATGATGAAAATAAATTTCAATTAAAAAATTCAATAAAACAAGGCTGGCTTTAGAGCTTGTATTTTCCTGTTCACTTATGGTGCATTCCTAGAAACTACACATTTGCTTTTTTTAATTTACAATGGATTTTAGGTGACAAGAAACACAGTTTCTTTGCTTGGAAAGTTCAATGAATCATTCCCTACTGTGATATGAATTAAACTACCATTAATGATCCGTCATGATCTCTAATTTGCATTCTTTTTCATTTTCTATAGTTTTGTCTCCTATTGCTGAGTCTAAAACAACACCAAACCTAGAAAAGGACTGCCTACTCTACATTTCTTTACTCATATGTTAACTTATGGGTAATCTGTGTCCTGAAAAATCTAATTATCTCATGAGCTAGCCTATTGATATTAAATACATTATTATTTATCTCACTTGTTAATTCGTTTGATCACCTGACACCTCCTCGTGCTCTGCTTTTCATAATTACTATGTTAACTATTGTTCTGAATTAGTGTTTATAAAACAACATTAGATCCTCTGTTAATTTATGCTTAATCATATGTTAAATCTTGTTTATTTACTGTTAATATCTACATATGTGTAAATTCATTAGTAAATGTTAATCTGTATATATATGTTACACCAGTGAAAATCAAATATCCAGAAATGGACAATAAATACTAAATTGAATAAATTGAATTATACAAATAATACACAACAGTAAAGGCATTAGTAAGAATTACCCACACAAGGTACCTTTGGAACAGTCTAACACGCCTGAGGCGATAGCAGAGGGTGTTTGGACTGTTTTTAAGGTATCGAGTGTGGGTAATTTTATTAATGCCCGAACAAAATGATGTGAATTATTTGTTTTATAACATTATGTTTTATTTGTTTTATAAAATGTTTTATAACATGATTTTAATAATGACCGGTCTTACCATTGGATAATGACCGGTCATTATCCAAATTATGTGTAAGGCAAAATAAAAGCCTGGTCACGTGTACGCTCTCAACCAAGACATTTGAATAGGATCCACGTCATCATTTTATAAATCTGAATATAAATCATTGGGCAGACACAAACTCATGAAAATCTGAATATCTTCTGAAATTGAAAGCCTTTACCACATAGTAAATTTAAGTACAAGATGTATGTACATTCAAGCAACAAGCAACACACCTTCCCATATTCTGAGTCATAGTCCTCCACCAGCTTGTAATATGGGGGAACGGAGAGCACTCTCCAGGCAGTCAGCCCCAGACAGCTGGCCGAGGTGGGCCTGTCAGGGGGGTCATCCTGTGACGCACCCCCGATGAAGAGAAGCGAGTGCTTGGCATCGTACGTAGCGCAGCTGATGCCTTGTGGGTAATAGCTGCCGAACTGGAAAGTGTGGTCATACTGGTATTCTCCAGATGAGCTAAAAGAGCAACATTAAAAGAGTAAAACAGCGACTTATATTTCAAAGCATCTTAAAATTTGCAATTTTGACAACTATTTTGTCATTTCTTTTGCCACATTCAACAGAATGTAAAAAATTAACTATTTTCTACAGCTGTATATTATCACCAATTGAAGAATCACCAGCAACAAAACAGTTGGTCGATAAATTTTCTTCATTTATGACAGAATGACATTGAAAATGGCAAAAAAGTTGTAGGATAACCACAATGTACAGAATAAGAGAGGTCCTGACTCACAGGCTTCTTCCATATTACGGTGCATGGTTTAAAGCCCATCTGTACTAGTTTTACAGGAGGGATTAGACCACCCTGCAAGGTCACTGACAGGTGGTTATCTATCAAATCAGCTCTCAATTAACATAAGAAAAAGAGGATCATGGGGGACCAACAGGCACCGATTAGTCATTGTTTTCTATATAGAGGGAGTAAGTAGCTACAAGTAGTACAGTGGGGCTTTAAAGCAAGTCTTGATGACTTACCTAACCAGATAGGAGTCCAAGCTGCCAACATAGTTGATCACAAGAAGTTCCGCTGACCTGAGTGAAGAGAGGCAAAGTATAATAATAATAATAATACATTTATGAAGCGTCTTTTCATTAGATACCAAAGCGCATAAACGAGAAATACTTACAAACAAACAAAAAGAGAGAACACAACACAGTGAAGGCAAAAATAAAATGCAAGAAGCATTATGCATGATTGCTTATGCTTCCTGTATTTATACATTATCATGATGCCTACATACCTTACTGAGAGACAGAAACAGAGATCTTCATACAAAGTGAAAAAAGTACTAAAATTGAAATGATTCCTCCAACATTTATAAACACTCTGGCCCGAATTCACAAAGGAGGTTTGTCAACAAACCTAGGTTGGTTTGAAACGCATTGAAACGCGTCGTATGATGCACATAAACCTATGTTTGTCTATATGCAAACCTCCTTTGTGAATTTGGGCCTCTATGTTAGATCTACCAACCTTAAAATTTACTTTCATGAGAAAATGAAGCATGTGTTTTGTGATAAATCGGTCCCAAATGCTCTAAATGCAAAGGTAAATGAAAAGTCTTACCACTGAGCAGTCTGCTTGTAGTCTGTGAAGCGAAGAGAAGCCACAGCACAGCTGAAATCTACAGGGCTATCAGGAGGTTGGGGTCTGGCCTGTAGAAGAAACAAAAGCAAGTAAGAACAGACTTATTTCACACTGAATCTGCTAGTCTGAGCATCAGTCTCTTCATTATTTACTATGAATTTCAGAGACATTCTATATAATACAGTTTTCTATCTAGACTTTGTCTCACAAAAACACAGCATATTGGAAATTAGAGGCTATTATCAAGTGGCCTGCACCCACATACTCTAATTTGAAACGATTTATATCCGTGTTTCCATATGAATATGTCATTGTACATTTTCTTCTGTGTAATATCTATTTTTTGTATATTGTTCATGTGCTTTATGTAATGCCAACAACTGAATTTCCAAATGGACCAATAAAATTAATCTGAATCTGAATCTGAACTTAAACACAATTTTATAGTCTTGAGCAGAGCCTAAGAAGTAGCTAGAGTACATAGCCTATGGGGTGCAGTAGACTGCGCTGTCCGCATAGTCTAAAAGTTCAGACACTCTGTTATGCATTACAACTGATACACGTTTGTGCCTGCAATCTAGGCATTATCAGATAGAGAATGTGATGATTAACATAGGGAGAAGAAGATATGCGTGGGGACCACATAACAGAGACAAAGTTTTGAAGTGATTGGGGAGGTGATTGAAGCTAAGAAGTAAAGAAAGAAGAACTGACTGATAGACATAAAAGTAGAGGAGGCAAAAAACACAAAGAAAGTAATGAAATCAGAGAAATTACTGTAAGGTAATATTCATCGTCTTCATTTCATTGATGGGCTGCAGTATGACTCACCCTTTCTATTGTGAAGAGCAGAGTTCCGAAGAGATCAAATGCTCTGATGTTTCCCCTGCTGTCTGAGCAAGCCACCAAGGCCCAGTCTGGACTCCATGCTAGCTGTCTCCACTGAGGATGAGAGTCTTTGGGAACTACAAACAAGATTTATTAATTTGTATTTATTTATTTATTCATTTTATTTAAACAGCCATACAGGGTAACTCTCTCAGTATTAATACTGTTGAAGATTAATATTAATGATAATTCTCTTTATCCAGGGAAGCCTCATCAGCAACAATACTGTTCTTCCCGATCGAGAGCCCTGTAATCATTATTACCCCAGGAATTGCCATGTACCCATTTACTCCTGGATTGAGAGTGGCAAATATGGCTTAAAGCCCCACTGCACTGCTTATCGCTACTTGCGCCTTTTGTAGCAAACAATGACTAATCGGTGACCATTTGTCCCCCATGGTCCCCTTTTTCTTATGTTAATTGAGAGCTGATTTGATGAGATAACCACCTGTCAGTGACCATGCAGGGAGGTCTAATCCCTCCTGGCTAAACTAGTGCAGATGGGTTTTAACGCTTGCCAGAAGACATGAGTGCCAGGCTGGGATTTGAACTCTCATGTCTTCATATTTCCACAGAAAAAAAAAGTAGCAAATGTTTCAAAAGTAGCAATGTCACAATGAATTCGAATGAATGAATGAATTACATAATTATGAAGAGATACATTCTGGTAACCTGTTTTTTGCTACATTAATTATCACTATCAGCATCTGGATCGATCATCTGAATTATAATTTTAGACCAACATTATAAAATATCACGTACCTTGGCATTTGCAGACACAAGTCTGGAAGTTGTCTCTGGATGATCTGACCTCTATGCATGTATCTTGAAGGACAGCAACGAGGTTGCCATCACTAGAAAAAGAGGTAACAAGTTCACATTAAAGGGAAGGAAAGCATTATAATCATTGTGAAAACACTGTAATGAGTTGTAATACAGTGAAACCTGTCTATAAAGACCATCCAAGGGAGACAAGAAAAGTGGTCTTTCTAGGCAGGTGGTCTTTAAGTACAGGTTCCATGAGTACATGTTCCAATGAGAAACCATTTTCAAGGGAAGCAAAAAATGTAGTCTTTGTAGACAGGTGGTCGCTATTAAAGGCAGGTTTGAATGTATCATCAGCGAAATGGGGATTAATTACACAGCCCTATAGTTCACATAGAAACCTAAATAATATTTCTTTTTCTCTTGTCACTTTTGTAGTGTTTCTTCACCTTGTCTTCCTTCTCTTCCACGTTCATGTTCATGTTGTGACCATTTAATTTTAAATGTTCAACTAAGGCCAAATAACAAAAATAACGTGTTTTTCATCCGGACTTTAAAAAAAAAAGGAGGAGGCAGGGCATTACTATTTACTATTTTGAACAAAAAAATTCTCAAGATGGCTGCCATGCTAACTATAGCTGGCCAAGCCTATTTATTTACATATATGGTGCAATGTATCATGACAAAACAAATACAAATATTTTGTATCACTTTAGAAGCTATTTAAACAATATGTAAATCACAGGCTTTTATTTTTCTTTTTTTTCTAAATAGTAAATAGTAAAAACAGGAGGCGGCGGCCAAACAGGAGGCGGGCGGGGAGGAGAGACGCTTCATTTTTGTTATTTGGCCTAAAACGAGTCTTACCTTGCTGTAGCGATGTGCCAGCTGATCTGCGAGTTCACAAGTTTGATGAGGGTCGCTGGTAGTGAGCATGTCGATGATGATCTACACAGGTAACATCAGAGCATAATATATGATTACCAATGACATATCATTCTTTCATTACATCATATTGTATTGTGTTAAAATATATCTCACTATATCAGATTTACATCATCTCAAATACCCATATCATTAAAATCAATACAGACCATGATTAACAAATAAAAACTATGAATAAAAGCCATGAGGAAGACAGCTGGGTTTCATTAATGTACTTTTTATATATTTTTTTCTTTCTTTTTTGAAAGTCATTTTTATTTCAAATATGTATCGTAAAGTAAAATGAGACACATTTTGCACCTTATCTTTTGCAACTAAACATAGTAGAGCCATCATGTTTCATTATAATCTAGTGCAAATGTTTGTCATTATTTGAAAAATCTCAAAGCAAAACGATAAATTTGTGGAGCTCTTACCCGAGAGGTATTCCAGTACTCCTAACAAAAGTCCACAGCGACCCTGTTTAACAATGGAGATAGATGTAACAAACAAGATTGAAACTTAAAATAACAGTTTATTGTACGATCCAATCTCAGAGTAAAAACACCAACAAAAAACATGCTTGCTGGAAGTTGCCGCTATACATGAGTGTAGTTTTATCAGGCTCTAGAATAGAAAGTAAGTTTGTGCCAGTACACTTTATCCAATTAGATGAAATCTCTAGATAGCATAAATTCTAGTGCTTTATCATAAAATAGGAATCTATTAATAGCTACTGTAATCAATTTCCTCTGAGTGATATTTATACTCAAATGGATACTATGGAAAGCATAGACTATTTTTATTTTTTTTTTTTCAATCAAGTGAAGTCAATATCTTACATATTGATGGTTGATCTTCTAAAAGTAACATTAATTGAGATGTACATGTACAAATCCTATGATACTCACTTGCAGTAGCTGAAGATACCTTCCCAACCAATGAGTTTTTAGGTTTCTCTGCAATAACACTTGTCTACGAAAGGAAGGGAGAAGAAAAAAAATAACCTGATCAATATTTGTTTTAAGTTATCAAATCATAACAGCTTTTTCCCTGACTCTCCCCCCCCCCCCCAAAAAAAAAGGAACTCTTAACAAATCTTGTTAGAAAAATCTTGGCATGTTATACAGAAGGTGAAAATTTTGAAATGAAAAAGTAACAATAACGATGACGATCACGATGATGAAGACATTTATTTACATGTATGCTGTTTAATGCCGAATCCGAATGTATCCAACTAGATGGTGCTCAAGGTGCTTACAATAAATCAGATTGATGACAAACATGACAAAATGCTTACGGTACAAGAAAACATAACAAGAAAATTTATACAAATTTCTGAAGTTTTAATTTTATACAAATAGTCTATGTACACATTTCTGAAGTTCTTTGAACCTCTAGATCTAGGCTCTACAAATACAGCTTCCAATGTCGAGAACCCCTCCCCCATGAAGCCCCTTAACAGGTCCTCAAAACAAAAGTGACTGACATCTGATCAAGTGTGAATTAAGATTATTATGCAGCTATCCTTTTTACTGTAGTGATGCACATGATGTTGATGAATGACATTTGTGTGAATATATTTCATCACTTCCATAACATTTTACTATTTAGACTACTATCATTTAGAGTAGGCAGTTCAGTTTAGACCTTCGCGATGCGGACAACTTGCACTTCACGTACGCAGGTGCGCATTTACAGCTCTATATGAATCCACATACATCAGGGTGAGCGCGCTTTCGTGGTTCTGCCGAAAAAAAACACTCAGTTTATTTCAGATTTCCCTGCCTTCTGATTGGTTAAAAAAATAAAATATGACGTCATTTCTCTTCGGCAATTACCGATGCACATCGGAAGTGAGTTGTACGTTGAATAACCATCGTAGTAGATGGTTTTGCTCAAATCTGCCGACAATGTGATGAAATTTAGATGGAAGGAGTTTTTCAACTAACTTACAACTCCGTAAATAACAAAATTAAACATCTAACCTTCTTTCCTGAAAGTTTCATATAATGATGATGAGTAAATCCTATGGTAGATATGATAATATGATTGCAGTTTTTGAAAATTGCACAAACTGATTTACGACGATGCGATGCGTGGTGTGTACGTGTATTGCAGTGAATGAAACAGCTGTGTGAGTGACGTCAGAGACCATTTCGTAGTCTTAGAATTCAGACCCGTTTGTGACTTGATTGACTTGTTTTTTCAATTTTTGTTTATTGTATGTTGTATTTTATTGATAATTGTGATATTTATTTTAATATTTTGAATAAATATTGTAATAATCTAACATGAATTGGTTATATTTTGGTGTAAAATAACGATATTTTTTCGAAAAAAACTGTTCATTTACTGCAAGATTGCTGCAAGTATAGACTACATAGACGATTTTTCACCTCATGTGTGTGTGCGTGCGTGCGCGTGTGTGAGAGAGAGAGAGAGAGAGAGAGACTAGGAGAGAAAGACCGAGAAAGAAAGAAATAGAGAGAGAGAGAAAGAGAGAAAAAAAGAAAGAGAGAAAAAAGAAATAGAGAGAGAGAGAGAAAGAGAGAGGGAGAAAGCGTGTGTGTGTACTGTGTGTGTGTGTGTGAGAGAGAGAGAGAGAGAAAGAAAGAAATAAATAGACAAGATCATTTGGTAAAAGTTTAGATTCAAAGGGTTTTTATACAATATGATGACAAAAACATGGAAATTTGCATAAATTTGCATAAATTTGCATATTTTATTACGTTGCTGTTTAAAGATATTAAATTTCATATTTGCCAAACATCACTGAATATATTTGCCAAATTTCAGCGAGTTTGGTCATCGCATTGAAGAGATATGACTATTACGAGGCTTAACAGATCACAAACTTCTGAAAACAAATGGTGCCACTGCTTAACTCTTACACTGCCGTGAGACTGCTAGCGCGCTATTGTTATAGTGCCATGTGCACGCGAGCGTGCTATCGATTGAAAGCCACGTTCATGCTAGCAAGCCACCGCTACGGTGCTTCGTGCGCGCTAGCGCGCAGATGTAATAACAGTTATTGTTCATGCCCATTGCACCGTGTTGAGTGCTTTTGCAGAGCTATTGAAAGTACCATCGCGTGCATCAGATTATCGGCTTTGGATTACGCGTCTTTGTATACAACAGTCAGATTGGATTTTCTCGAGTAATTTAGAGATTTGTTTTTGATATCATATATCATCATTATGCCTCCCCATCGCATTGGATTGGTTCGACAACTCACTGATAGTGCTTATTTACTACAGCAAAATTACAAATTCATGAAATGATATTGGTATCAATGGAAAAAGGGTGAAATTTCCTACAACTCTCATGTACAATGTTTGTTTATACAACATACGAATGAGAAGTTATAGTGGATCAAACATAGTAAAGATTTTAAAAACACACACTTGAACCAACCCTAAAATTAACTTGGCACGCAGGGGCTTTGTTGCTGGCACAATAGAGATTAGCACTGTGGCACTGGGTGCATTGTATGGGTGGCAGCTTAAGAGTTAAACACAGGTTTAATTGACTTCAAGTTCAATACAATACTTCTTCTACTTCTACGTCGGTACTTGACAGGATCCATCAGTCAGGATATAACGTCAAGGTTGTCAATATGTTTGACCTTTTGATCTTTAGTCATCATCAATATAGCTGGGTTCTGAAAATTATTTTTAAAATCTGTATCTCTGGAACCGTTGGTCCAAATTGAACAATTCAAAGTGCATTGTGTAAATACATATTTGATCTTTGAAATGATATAGAAATCACCCCCTATCTCCTACAAAAAAAAAATCACCTGAACTGCCTATTTAGAGTGAATTAGACTAGGTCTAGATCTAAGTAACTTTACTAAGTAATAGTAGATCTAATACTAGTTCAGTTCAAGAGAAAAAGTAGGTTGGTCAAGTTATCCAGGGTTTCCCGGGCACTAGGTCTACACAAGTTTGGACTTAGTCGGATTATCAAGGGCCAATGTCGAGCTGTCCAGGAACTGAAACATTTTCTCTTTTAGCTCAGCGTCTTCCAGGCCAGGGTAGGCCTACATGTAGATCTACTGCCACTGCACTGCCACTCTGACACTCGTTTCATGAAACCGTCATAAGTACAAGTTCACCAAAATCCTGTTGAAACGCATGTTAAATGAATAATAAGCGTCGACCCCTACACGTATTTTAATCATCAATCAATGGGATGTCGGCCGTCGGTGAACTTGCACTTTACGATGACGGTTTCATGAAACGATGCCGCATGCCCTGTAGATCTACTTAGTCTGGGGAGGCTGGAAGAGCACACCATCTCCAAAATGGCAAGACTCCAAGAAGAGAAAACAAGTGCATAACTGCCAGAAGCGCAAGGCAATCATCACTGATCACTCAAAGACAATCTACAATGACAATCATTCATCTACAATCATCAAGAATTGTCAAGATCAATGTCAAATTCAAAAATCAAAATCATGAAATAAAACTCGTCTTACCAATGGTTCAGATTCTTGAGACCATTCATATGGAAAGAAAAGGTCGTATAATATCGTTTCATCTTCTTCCTTTTTGGGGTTCTGAGTCACCTCATCGTCTGACGCCATTTCCCACTTACATCTGTTCGGTCGCAGAGAGAGTCAGTAGTCGCACGTCATCAACATAACAAGCACAGCCTAAACACATAAAATCAAATACGTGGGCCTATGAAACATGAAGATATCAGCCAATTTCTCACTTCAGGGATGTAGGGGCTATTTGTAAGTGTTGCCGTTTTAGTAGTAATTTAACGATCTTAGATCAGAATTCCTTCCTTTTTTTTCCCTTCCTTTTTGAGTACAGACTCTTTACAGAGTATTATCGTACTATACTGGGGGTGTGTGCAGGTGGACAACTACACCGGGGTTTCCCCCTACTCTTATACGAATAGTGCAGTGGTTTCTTAACGTGCAAAGGTAGTGACTCTTAGCTTGTCACGAAAGTGAACTTTTCTAATTCAAGGTGGGATAATTTCACGATTGATTGTTTTTTTTGCATGATTATTAATAATGAAAAAAAAGCTTTGATTGCCACCACCCACTGATGGAGTTGGATCAGTGCCATATGCAGCTACCATTTTGGTTGGAGTCTCGCTCTCTCTCTCGATCTCCAGGGGCAGATCTAGTTTTTGGCTGAGGAGGGGGGGGGGTCGACCCAGTGGTGGATCAAGGATTTTCCAACCGGAGGGGGGCCCGAAATTTGAAAATCGCGCCGACCAATATTTCGCTCAGTGGGGGGGGGGGGGGGGGGTAGTGAGCACCGCCCAAGGGAGGTTAAATAACCCCCTAAACATCACCCCTAGGTCCGTCCCTTCTCTCTCTCTCTCACTCTCTCTCTCTCTCTCTCCCTCTCTCTCTCTCTCCCTCCCTTAATTGCAGTCTCTATTTTTCTTTCTCTCAATATAGGACTATATGCATGCAATCAAGGCTATTATAGCTACCCGGATGCAATTAGCCCATATCTGTATCTTATTCTAATCATTATGATAAATAAATAAAAAGTACTAGCTATAGAGTTGAAGAATGCCTCTGACATATGCAGGCCGCAAAATCCTTTCATAGCAAAAGCGCTCCTCACAATTTCTGTAAATTTGGCAGTTTAACGCTACGCGTACCGCCTTGACCGGACTGTGCGGTGGTATCTGTGCAGTTCTGTGTGTAGAGAGGTCGGGCCGTATTCATTATTTCTTGGGGGTGCATAAATTGCTCTAATTATACGTACGTGTGTAATGCGCAAGTTTATTGTGACGGCACTAAACCCATCCCACTCATTGTTCCCCTATTTTCATAATGGTACTGACCCAATGAAATGTAGTGCAGTGTGCTCGTACGCGCTGCGCTGCGTGTGTACTGTACGCGACTTTACGTTTTACACTGTAGTTCCGTCATTTTCACGATAAGTGAGTAAAACCGGGCTGCAGCAAAGACTAGTACTTCATGAACAGCGCGCCTGATCTGAACTTGCCAGGTTATTCTCGCATTCTTGACGTTATATTTCATTAATGGTTGATTTATGTCATAATCTGCCATGGAAGACATTACGCAAACAACGCTTCCTGATCCATTGCAGGAATGTAAATGAAAAATTTTAAATAAAAAAATGTTTTATCATACGTCTCACAGATAGTAGATAGATGTAGACTAGTCCCACATGTGGATTTTTTTTGTAGTGTAACTGTACTATAGTGTAAGACGATGAAATCACCCAAGAAATCTCCAAAGAAAGTGGAGGGATCAACCAAGAGAGAGAGAGAGAGAGATGATGATGTTGGCTGCTGCTGATGATGATCAAGTTCAGGCAATAAATAATTGTGGCCGTTTGGGAGCCTATTTCAACCTTTGAATCGATTCGTAACTTCCCCACGCAGCTTGGATTACAGGCGCACGCCACAACACATGTAGTCTTTGCTGCAGCCCGGTTTTACTCACTTATCGTGAAAATGACGGAACTACATTGTAAAACGTAAAGTCGCGTACTGTACTTATGCATGTTCAGTTATATGTGTATGCATAGCATTATGCATACACGGCTAGCTGGCACAAAACCCTGGGTCGGGCTTCTAAAATGGGACATGAAGCATGATTTGACATGAAAATTGACGGGGCTAAAAATGAATCAATCAAAATGAAATTTATATGTATGAAAAGCTTACGTATCATATGTCATTGTCTGGGATTGAGGATTTACAAATTTGACGCAAAACGCGTTGCTGCAAAGTTGAAGATTGGTATTGAAAGGCAATCGAGCACAGTGCGACCGATCAATGGACATTATGTATGAGAAAGTAAAACAAGTTAAATGGATTGTAAAGTTTAACGTCAAAATGACGGAGGTTTTTTTTCAAGTATAAGGGCATGGTTTTACATGGAATGTAAAGGAAATGTTTCCTTCTTCTCATATCTCGATTGAGGATATTATACTCAATTTCGATTTTTAATGGTAAAGAAAAGTGTAAAAAGATGTCGAGAATTTTACAATATGTCATGTAATATAAAATGCGCGCGGGTCGGTTGATCTCCCAAAAGGAGCGCGAAGGAATTGATATGACGTAGCCACGGAGGGGGGGGGGGGGGGGGGGGGGCACGTGTCCCCCCCCCCCCCAAAAAAAAAAAAAAATCCAAGATCGGTTGAACTTTTTTAGACCCCTCCTCAGGACGTCGATCGATTACATGAATGTGCCCCCCCCCCCCCCCCCCCCCCAACTTCAAACTCTGGCTACGGGCCTGGACATAATGTTCTACCCATAATTATAGGTTCTTCCTCGGCCCAAAGGCCTTATCTTTTGGCGACCAGCAGTTGCTCCGGCTATAGGCCTCCCCCCCCCTATTATCCCTATATATATAATTTTAAAAAATTATATGCAACTCTCCCGCCCCCCCCCCCCCACTCCGGGAACGGAGGGACCGCATGCATGTTCCTAAAATATCTGGACTTATGCTGAAAAGGGGGGGGGGGTGCTGGGAACACGCATATGCGTACCCTAAATAACACTTTGGTTCAAATCAACATATTGGAAGCATATGCGTTCCTACAATATTCATTGATCGTTGTCGCGGTTGAAATCGAGTCTAAAGTTATGATATTATAAATAATAAACTCTCATTATGTTGTATAACTCCCTCTCAAGGTCAAGATGTTAATTTAGCTATGAAACAATGTCTTGACTAAAATCGACCGATTAGCTTATCCCTTTTGGAAATTATATATCACAACTACATATTCTGAGATTTTCATGGTCGCAGCTATCATTGCACGGCCATAGGCGCTATTTGAAATTTATCAAAATTTACCGGGAGCACCGGTAAATTTTGATATTCAATTTTTTTCTCGAAAACAGAAGTGTTTTAGGGACTATTTTTTGTTAGTCCATCCACAGGGGCATCCTAATATATGAAAATTGTAAAGATTCACTATCCACCCAATTCTCAAAATTTCCAAAAACTTTGTATTACCTTTAACACAGATTTTTAACTTCGGTACAGCAAATGTGGTGATTCTATTATACAGATACAAAGATTAAACCCCAGTATAAATTTAAAATTGGTATATGTGTATAAATATTTAAAAATATCTGCATAAAAACTTGATTTTATACATTGTGTATATCAGTATTACTTCCAGATGGTATGCTGAACACATCGTTATGTTTGTGTCCTTACTCCTTAAAAATACATGTCACATACCAATCGCTCAGCGAGTCCCTCGATGTTTTCATGCCACATTGGAAGTACAGTTCGCTGTTTTAGTGATAGTTTATCAAATTGGCTACTTACTGCTCCCAGTATCAATCTATATTTTTAGTTGGTAAAAATTGGCTGACCTCGAAAATAAAAATACTCTCTAATTCTTATATAAGTTTTATTCCATTATTTTTTTTATTTATACACAATATTATATTTAGATAAACACTATTATTTAAAATATGTTAAATATAGAGTAATAAATTATTTTAAAATCTTTAAAATATATTTAAAATAAAATTAAAATACAATCTTTGTAAAAAGCCTGATATTATTACGATACTGTATTTACATTACAAGCAGCAAAATCAGAGGAGTCATTTGTTATTATCTTCCAATTTGTAGGCAGTTTATCGACAAACATGGTGTGCGTTCCCTGTCTTGTTGTTCCACTTGTTTTGTGGATATTTCACAGGTTTATCCAACCCTTTGTCTACCCACTTTTGCCAGAAAGGTGCAAGTCATGGTTCAATTTTAACATGAGAATTTACGGAGTGACGCCTCCAAAAGGTGAAGTCACACAGAGTCAAAGTGAAAAGGTTAGTAAACACATCTTTTTGCAGTTTCATGTTCAGTTTACATTATTTACAGGTCCAAGTTTTTCATTAATGTGTGAACAATATGTTAACGAGACCTGTGTTATTTTTCCTTGGCTTAAGTTTGAATACCATTTCTTCTTTTATTATGATTGACTGGTGAAACTGAAAGTGAAATGAGTGAGACTGAGACTGAGACTGAGAGTGTTGTTATTATAAATATAATTTTAAATCAATACATGATGTAGTCTAGACTAGTAAAGGGTCTAAATTATATCTATAATGGTTTAGGGGAGGCCAATACCAAAATCTGATACATGTACAATTTATGAATACAAATTTCACATGTAGATCTAGATCTAGTATGGTTTTAGACAGCTGGGGGCCGTTTCTCGAAACTGTCATAACTACAAGATCAACGACATCTCGCCACTGTCACGCAACTTGTCAGCTAAGTGTTTCACGAAGCCGTCTTTGCCAAGATGAGCGACAACTTCCTCGACAAGCGAGTTGTCACTGCTCCGAACCCGTCATATCTTTTTAATTGCTGTAAAGCGCCATCACAAGTCAGTTTGTTGCTATTCCATGAGCCGCGAAACGTACGATTAGTTTCACTATCATTTTGAGAAAAATATAGACGAGTTCGGTACGTAATATTCTGGGATGCGAAATGCAAATGTAAAGAAGTGATAATACAAATTATACAGATATTTTAAAAAGCTGAATATAAACATTAAATCACAAATCGTTAAACTATAACATATAAATAAAAGAGATAAGAATGTTACACACCATTGTCCATAGTTGATCCATAGTCTTTTCTTCGGATACCATCATACCTTTGGGGCCTATGTGCATTATTATTCCCTCTTTAATTACTTCTTCCAAATTATATTTCCAATATCAAATCAATTATATAACGAGTATTTATGAGACTCTAGAATAAAAACTGGCTGAGAAAAGGTATTTTGCCTAAAATTCCTTGTCACAATAAACAAAAAAGTACATATTGATAAACTACATGTATCACATTACGGTATCCTTAACTAACTTTTCATTCGACTGTCAAAAAAAAAAACACTCACCGGTTTTTCTTCAATTTAAGAATCTTAACAGAAATATGCAAATCATTTGATGATCTACCTTTAATAATGACACTATTTTGTATTTATTTTAGGAGAGTTTATATGTATATGTTTCTTTTTGAACAATTTTAGCCCCAAAACTTGTTTTGGGTTATTCGTGATAAATCAAATGGATCGTGACAAAGACTATGTTCTTGAGCTGATAGTATCGCGATATATCGATATCATGTCTGTCATGGCTTCGTGAAACAGTTTATCCGCTTCATGACATCTCCGTAGGTCGCCGACAAAGATATGACTGTCATGGAGTTGGTTTCGAGAAACGGCCCCCTGGATGAAGGAGATGAATCAAGTTGATAGTCTATGTCTAGTAATAGTAGACTATGATACTCTTGCTAGACCCTAGATCTAGTGTAATAAAAATGTATTTGAAAGTAATTTACGGAGATCCGCTTTCGATTAATAAAGTGGTAAAAGAAATGTGTAGATCTATTACTATATTATCCTGCAGTTCTTTAATCAGATTTTATGTTTCATTTTATCTTGCGTTTCTCCATCCAGGACCAGGAGGGTGAAAATGTTCAAGAATCCACGTCCACGACAAGAAATGGCTGCCCTTTCAAACCAACTACCGGTAATGTTCAAGCTACAACAGCCGGCGGTGGTGATAAAAAGACTGACTAGCACCAGTTCCTCGGGACAGCTGCTTTTGTTCCTAACCTCTGTGAACTTGATGTTGGATGGATCATAGAGCATGCCTGAAGAATGAGTTCCTATGGACTGCACTAACACATCACTAAGCTAAC